>VDFB02057016.1:0-29738 GCA_007258455.2 Sequoia sempervirens
TAATATGCTTTTGTTTTTGTTTCTTCCGAAGGAATTTTGTATTAAGGTAATAAGTATGATCATTTGTGATTGATGTTCACTATTGCTGGAATTTGAATTAAGGTAATGGTAAGATCATTTGTCATTGATGGTACAATGAATATGGAATGTTTTGAAGCTAATGGTAAGATCATTTGTGATTGATGTTCACTACTGGTGGAATTTGAATTAAGGTAATGGTAAGATCATTTGTCATTGATGGTACAATGAATATGGAATCTTTTTACAATGCTTCATTTGTCTTATATGATGGCTTCTTGGTATTTGTTGAAATTAGGTGAAATAATTGCCTTCTGCGTAATCCTATCCTATCTAGTGTTGAATGATCACATCTATTATGCTTTGGTGTTGTGATGTTAGGAAACAATTGATAAGAATTCCTTTTGGTTATGGCAGGTCATCGAAGATAGAAAATGGAAATAAATCATAGCTATATTCAATTTCCCATCAACGGAAAAAAATGCATTATAAAAGTAAAGTAGAGAAGGAAAACCTAGTGGGACAAAACCCCCCTACAATGAGATGACTACTACAAAGAAGCACTGGAAGAACACTATGGAGCAACACTAGAACCGCAATCAGAAAAGCAAGGAAAAATACTTTTGTCTACAAGAAACCAAAACAGAATCATAATAATGTGATAGTAGACCCGATGCCACGGAACACTGGAAAAATCACAAACTGGAACCTTGGAATCCATAAAGCAACAATAGATGAAATGATGATAAAATCTAGAAATCGTGTATCTCAATGTCGATGCCAAACTGAGACTAAAACCCTTCCATGTGAATAAGTACCATAAAGACTCTAAAAAATTTACCATAAAAACATGGCTCTCAAATTGAGAAGGATCTGAACCAATGTGGATCAATAACCATAAACTCCCAATCTAAAGTGTGAACCAATGTGAATTTGATGTGTCAAGCTAAGACAAGAATGTGGCCAAAAGAAACTAAGAAACCAGATATAACCCATGCGAGTTGTCATCAAAACAAGATGAAGATGGAGATGAAAGTGCATGCACACTCTAATTAGATTATTATGCAAAAAACCCCCTGATGACTTTATCTCAATTCATTTATTACAATAACCCAATGATTGTAAAAAGACAGAATGAAAACATGCATTAAAAAAAATAAAAATAGACATTATATCTGTGTAGAGGACAGAACCAGCTTTCCAACGCCACAAGAATGGTGAAAAAAGGATCACTGAGTCAAAAGATATTCCCTCTGAAGCAAAAAAAAATTCATTTGAGTTCAAAGACCTGCAAAATAAATCTGGAGAAAAATATGATAAAAACACCTTCGCCACTGGATCGACATCGGAAATAGCTTTCCAACGGTATCTCGTTTGTGAAAAATGAACATCGTACGCAAAAAATACACTCAATTTAGTGAAAAGTTCTCCAGAAGGCCCAATAAGGCTTGCAGATAGCCTAGGGGGCTTAAAAAAATTTGGCCCATGGTCCTGTGTACGACTATAGGTTGGCAGGAAGGTGCTAGGGGCAGAGCCCCTAGTCCTCCATAGGACTGCGTAGGGAGCTGGGAGGTTGGTCAGGGGTGGGGCGCATAGCGCCTAGTCCCCCATGGGACCGATTGCTGACTGGTGGAAGTTTGCAGGGGTTGAGCTCGGCCAACGGTGGAGGAGGCGGCGTCACCTAATGGCTGCCACTCCTAGTGGCCACTGGGTGGCGCGGCAGTGGTGCCTCTATTATGTGCGGGGAGCACAATGTTTTTTTAATTTTTTTTTAAAAACGTGCCTCGTAACGCATGTTGGGGAGGTCATACGACCTCCCTGGCAAAAAGGTTTTGCCTCCCTTACAAACTTCTCAGAAATCGATGAAACAAAGGGCATTTTTAGGGTTTTTAGCCACTGTGAACACGATGGTGACCTCCATTTGTGCTCAAACTGCTTTGAAAAATCGGCTACCCCTAGAGCTTGCAAAAAATCACCAAGCTTCAAACCCTCACGGATCTGGAAAATGATGACCAAAATCTGCAAAATAAAAGCCAATCTTGACTTTTTCCAGTGCTCTGAATCCAATGGTGAAGCCCAATCTACTCCAAAATTCCACATAGATGAACTCAAGGCATGAAACCCTCGAGAAATCTCAAATGAACTCTGTAATGATTTTCTCCAGAAATCTAAAAAGGAGCTGCATATCAAGGCTCTGATACCATGTTAGAAACCAAGATCTGAAATGCAAACTAGAAAATAACCTTCCACAAAGAAAAAAACAAAAAAACAAAGATTTGCATGAAGATGTGCAAATAATAATTATTCAAGAATTCATAATTACATGAGAATGATTTGCTTTATAAAAGAAAAGTATGCATAACCCTAATCTTATCTTGAGCAACAAGATAGCTCAATAGATAAGGATCAGAATAATTAACCTAAGAATTAAAATATTACCGAAGTAAAGTTATGCAAGTGTAATTAAATATTAATTACACTAACAACACTAATATACAAATTAACTTGAGCAAATAATGATATAGGTGACTCGAATTGGAAATTCTAAGTTTATAATTTTACTTAAGAATTGCACCATTGGCTACAAGATCAGGTGTCAAATTCCAAATGGCCATTAAGCCAAAAGGAAATTGAGCCTTTTATAAATCCTATATTTTTGGAAACAAAATAAAATACAAAAGCAAGGCAAAAGGGAACTTTGGCTTTTCAGCAAGTTTGAGGATGGAAACCCTCGAGCTTGGAGATAGTGGACGGGAACCTATTGTCTGTTGGAGATATTATTCAGATATCTCACTTTGTGCTTCAGATTCAAGCTATTTCTAAGGGGTTGTCAAATTTTTAGTAGCTGTTGTATTGCTACAAAAAATAATTGTATCTGTAAGTTGCCATAGCTAATATATTATTGCAACTATTTCTTAATAAATGCAAAAGTTGGATTATTTTGCAGTTTATTATTGTGCTGAAATTTCATATCTTCATAATAGATTCTACATAAGTTTTTTATTTTAAATCTGAAAATTTAGGGCAAGAAATTGGGGGGTTTTGAATTAGATCTAGTTTGGCTCATTACAGTGGTATCAGAGCTTTGATCCTGCCAGCCTAGAGGGTATGGAGTTTTCAGATTGACTCATCGAGTGATCAACACTCATCTATAGCAGCTGTAGTTGATTGATGGTTTTGGTAAAACTGAAGTGTATGCAGGAACTCATGGCAGAACTCATGCAAGGTTTTCAAGACTATGATAGGAATTTGACAAGGCTTCTACAACATTCATAAATTTTATGTTCTTTGTTTGCAAAGGAAAGGAAATCAACCACTAATACAAATAATCCGACCAGTACAGAGGGAAAAGAAAAGAAAAAATAATTTCTTCCTCGTGATGTGCACCTTACAGGTGAACCTAAGAAGAGGAAAAATCAATTAAGGAGAGAACAACGATGTTTCACATGTTAAGGTGTTTGGACACTTAGTCATGCATGTGGAAGCCATAAAGAAGATGAAGCCATGTTCATAGTTTCACTTCAACAAGATGACAAAATGGGCAAAGAAGAATCCCTCCATGCATCCGTGAGTGAGGGACACATAAGTCTTCATGACAACAGTGAGGTTGAAGGGTACACTAATATGGAGATTGCTAAATCGGTAGTGATTTATCAGCAAAATGAAGGTATGGATTCTTTTGATGATCCATAATGGAGCATAGCATTATCTCATCAACTTTGCACAATAATGCCAAGGAATCAAATTGTGAGTTGAGTGGCCTTGAAGGTGGAAATTTTAATTCACATGAAGATAGCACAAATAGGAATGATAATTCTAATTTTTTGATTACAAACAACAGTCTAATATCTGAAAAGAAAAAAAACCTCTTGGGAGCGCCGCTACCGAAACCAGGCCACTGGTTTTCCATTTTTTCTTAACAAACTCCCTTACCACTTCAATATTAGGTCTAGGACCCAAAAATTTTCCAATCAAAACATTCTCCATCCTAGCAATATTATGGTCTATGATTTCAGCCGGCACAGAAATAGAAAACTTACCAGATCCTGGATCAGAAAGGATACGCATAGGGGGAAAAGATGATTTTTCATTTGGCTTAAAGCCAAACAGCGAAGTCCACGATTTACCTTTTTCATCCACCATGACTGACAAATCCACGACAGCTTTGGGAACTGAGGTCCCATCCTTTCCACCTGGATCCACCTGGACTTTTTTGTGGACGTCCTTTTCATCAGAACCTGACTTACCGTTCTCTGAACCCAAAGAGGTCTCCGCATTTTCCTGAGATTCCCTTGAACCCCCACCCTCTACACTGTTCAAAGATTCAAAACCTGACTTTTCCCGCTCGCTCGCACCAGTTCCTGCTCCCATCGTGATCCTAGTTTTTGGTGGTAGGTTTGGGAGGCATGACTCTCTGCTATGGCTTCCATAGGGCTGTTCGAAGCGGTGGTCCTTGGATTATCGGAAAGTCTTCCTTGGCCCTAAAGAAATGGTCTTCTAGGGTAGATCTATCTGATTCAATCTTTGAAATGGTGCCATTCTGGGCCAGATTGCCTGGTCTCCCCTTGGAGTATTGGAATACGGATATCTTCAACGGGATTGCTAGCTCCTTTGGAGAACTTCTGTCCATTGACTCAATGACCGCGGCTAGAAAGCATTTGGTCTTTGCTAGAATCTATGTTGGGGTTTCTCAAAATATTGTTCTCCCCTCTTTGATTGACATCCAATCTAAGTTGGGGGTGTGGAAGCAAGCTATTGAATTCGAAACCACACCCTTTGCTTATTTCAAATGCCGAAAATTTGGGCATTGGGCAAAAAATTGCCAGCTAAATAATAAAAGTGAAAAGGAGAATGTAGCCAACCCTAAGAATGTCTAGAGGAAAAAATCAGAGGAGGTGAAGCATTTTCCTATCCCAAATACGAAGGAGAATCCTGATAGACACACCTTTCCATAAGATCTGAAGGAGATCCATAAATGCTTGAACAAGGATGCTTGCCCTGAGTCTGATGGTACCTGTTCTTAGGTTCCTAAGGATTCTAAATATTTGTTCTCACCTCCTGAGGATAGAAAGGAAGGTTATCCTTCTCTGGAAGGAGCCCGGGAAACCCTGAAGAAGGTTGTAACTAGAAATGAAGATACGAGTTTTGTTCCGTCCTCACCTCTGCTGACGGTTGGATGTATGAGTGTTCCTGGGCTGGAGGAAATACCCATAATGGGTTTGTCCTTGGAGATAGGAATTCCTGCCCCCTTTCATTCTCCTATTGGTAACCCTTGCTCTAATGGGGTACATGATCAGGAGATTGCCACTTTGGAGGTAGTGAAGGATACTTATGAGACCCAAAGAATGAATTTGAAAACACCTAATCTCAATACTTCAGAAGCCAAGAATGGTTTAATGGATACCCTCCCTTGGGACCAAAGGTTGTTCTCTGAGAAGGATGGGGAATCAGGCAGAGAGTTGGAAAGCCAAGATGAAACTGAGTGGGAGGAGGTTATCTCACACTCAAAGTCCAAAAAAGAAAAAAAGAAGAATAAGGAAACTTCAAGTGGTATGGTCACTAGAACTAGAGCCAAGGCGGATTGTGGGAGTACCAAGCCTTGCCTGGGAAGAAAATCAGAAAAATGGCAAAGGGAGCAAGGCAGCCTTCAGGATATTGCGGATGGGATCCAAATGACCATCCCGAAGATACTTCAATCCCCAGGTAAGAAATGAAAATTATGTCATGGAATATAAGAGGGCTGAATAGCCGTCATAAAAAGGATGTTTTGTAAAATTTTGTTAGGGACCACAAACCCGATATTCTTCTTGTTCAAGAAACTAAAATGCCTAAAGATAAAGTAGGAAGTCTTAAACATTTTCAGAACTGTGGGGTTCATGGAAATAGTTTTGTGGGTGCCTCAGGGGGAATAGTTACTTTTTGGAATAAGATGTTTATTAAAGGTGAGCCCTTAATGGAAAATGGTAATGTTGTGGCCACTAGATTCACCCACATAAGAGACAATTTTTGCTAGATTCAATCCAATATATATGCCCTGAATTGTAAGAATGCTAGAAATTCCTTTTGGTCTGAGTTATCTGGTTTTCGAAGATGTTTTGTTAATGAACATTGGATGGTCATGGGAGACTTCAATACTCCTCTCCTGAACGATGAGAAATTTGGGGGTTCTCAAATCAACTGGAAAAATAAATTTGGCCTATCCGACTTCATAAACAGTAATGCCTTGATTGACTTAGATCTTCAAGGGGCTTCTTATACCTGGACTAATAGGAGATTAAGGCCTGACTTGATCCAAGTGAGGCTTGATAGGGCCCTTGTTTCTGGTCAATGGTTTATAGACTATTTTTGTGCTTTGAGTGCCTTGTCAAGGGTGGGATCTGACCATTTTCCCATTTGTCTTTTGGCGGATCCTACTAGGGTGAAAAAGAACTTCCCTTTCAGATTTGAAAAATTCTGGCTCTCTTATCCTTGAATTTTTGAGGAAATTCGTAGCTGGTGGAATATAGATATTACTGGCACAGCGATGTTTAGGATTGCTAAAAAATTAAAGGAAGTGAAAACTAATGTGAGAAGGTGGAAAAAGATGCCTTTGGGAATATTTTTTGCACTAAAATGGAAATTTAGGGCAAAATTCAGGAGATTCAAGTTAAAATCCAGAAATGGGGATACATTGACAATTACAGAGAAAAGGAAAATGAGCTTCTCATTCAATTGCATGACATAATTGCTAAAGAGGAAGTGTTTTGGCGGCAAAGATCTAGGGTGTCTTGGTTGACTGAGGGAGATAGGAATACCGGATTCTTTCATCTGTCTACTTTGAAACATAGGGCTGCTAACAGAATCACTCATATTGTTTCTAATGGGACTAGATTTGAGAAGGAAGATGATATCAGGGAACAAGCTGTCCTTTTCTTTAGCAACCTTCTTTCTTGTAATGGAGAGATTGTTACTGAAGCTCAAGATTCCTTGATTGAGGCTATACCTCAAGTGATTGGTCATAATGAGAATTCTTTGATCACTGCTATTCCTTCCAAAGCTGAAATAAGGAAAGTTGTTTTCTCTTTTGATGGCAACAAAGCTCTTGGACCAGATGGTTTTCCTTTATTCTTCTTCCAAGTGTTTTGGGAAATTGTTGAGCTGGATGTGGTGAATGTTGTCAAGGAATTCTTTGGATCAAGATGTCTGTTGAAAGAATTGAATGCTACTTTTGTGGTCCTTATTCCTAAAAAACCCGGGGCTTCAGAGTTTCAAGCTTTTTGGCCAATCAGCCTGTGTAATTCTATTTACAAAATTATATCAAAGGTGTTAACTTCAAGAATGCTTTTTGTGCTGCCCCAAATTATTGCCCTGCAGTAGAATGGTTTTGTGCCAGGTAGGTACATTCTAGACTCTGTTGTTACTATTCATGAGAACTTACATTCGTTAATGGTTTCAAAAATGGAAGGGTTTATTCTTAAACTGGACATTTCCAAAGCCTATGATCGGGTTGATTGAAATTTCTTGTTTAAAATCCTGGACAAGTTTGGTTTTAATAATAGAGTCATTCAGTTGGTGAACCAGCTTGTCTCGACAGTTACCTCCTCTGTCATTGTGAATGGATCACCATCAAGGTTTTTTCATACCTCCAGAGGCCTTAGACAGGGAGACCCTATTTCTCCTATTTTTTTTACTATCTTGGCTGAGAGTTTGGGGAGAAATATTAAAAAGCTTATTGATCAAAGATCCCTTGTTGGCTTAAGACCTTCTTCTTCTCTTCTTACCTGTTCCCACCAGCAATTTGTTGATGACACCATTCTCATGGGAAGATCTACTGTGACTGAAGCTAAGACCTTAAAAAAAATTCTGAATCTTTATGAATCTGCTTCTAGGCAAGTTGTCAACAGGGCTAAGAGTTCAATTTTTTTCATGAATACTCTAGAGTATAGACAAGTCAAACTTGCTCGGATTCTTGGATGTCGAGTTGAGCCTCTTCTGTCAACCTATCTCGGCTTACCCCTTTGTTCTAAACCTTCAGAATCGTTCTGGATTTCTCTGGTTGAAAAATTCAATAAGAAGCTATCGGGGTGGAAAGGTGCTCTTCTCAGTCAAGCTGGAAAAATCCAGCTCCTTAAGGCTTCTCTGCAAAATCTCCCTATTTATGCTCTCAGTATATTTAAAATTCTTGCTAAATATGCTGAGGCTATTGAAAAAATTTAGAAAAGGTTTCTCTGGTATGGAGTGGAGGACAAGATGAGAATGCCACTTGTCGGATGGGATCTTGTTTGTAGACCCAAGTCAAGGGGAGGCCTGGGTTTAAGGAAAATAAAAGTATTAAATATGTCCCTTCTTGCTAAACAACTTTGGAGAACTCTTACTTTAAATGGAGAATGGTGTGATACTTTAAAAGCCAAATATTTTAATAACTATGAGTCTTCTAATGAGATTATAAATTCTTCTTCTTTACCTCATGGGTCTATCTACTGGAATGATATGGGTAGAGGAAGAAAGTTGTTGGAAATGGGAATTGGATGGCTGATTGGAAATGGAAATTATGTTAGATTTTGGGAAGACAGGTGGCTTTTTAAAGATCTTTTAATCAGAATAGAGAAATTTAGTAAGTGGATGAATGATTGTAAAAAGGAATTTGGAATCTTGGTTAAAGATTATTGGAGGAATGGTGGTTGGGTTGATTTGATAACCATCAGTTAGGATCTTGGTCCTATTCAGTCAGGTTTCAGAGCCCTAAGACCAGTTCAACACCAGGTGGAGGATCTTGTTGTCTGGTTAGACAACCCGTCTGGTATTTTTTCAGTTTCCTCTGCCACTTCTATGTTGGTTAGTCCGATGGTGCCTCCTCCCTTCTGGGCTAAGGCTTGGATTAATCACCTGACTCTGAAAATCAATATTTTCTACTGGATAATGCTACAAAATAAGATTCTCACTTTGGACAATCTAGAAAAAAGAGGAATTCAATTACCAAATAGATGTTATATGTGTAGGAATGAAGCCGAGACTGTTAATCATCTTTTTCTTCATTGCCCTTTTGTGTCAAATATTTGGGATAAATTTCTGGCACTTCTTGATGTGGCGTGGATTTTTCCTGCCTCTGTCGAAGATTTCTTCATACAATGGAAAGCTCCTTCAAGAAATCTTTTTGTGAGAAAGCTATGGTCTTTTATTCTACCTTTTGTGTCTTGGAATATTTGGAAGGAAAGGAACAACAGAGTGTTTAGGGATAAAGAGATGTCGGAAGGGGACTTGCATGCTAAAATTGTAAGGGCTATAAAGGAAAACTTATCTTTAATTCCTAAAAAAATGTTTGAGAAAGCTATCTGGTCTCCTTTTGATATTGCTATGGCCGAAAAGTGGAGTTCAAAATTAGTTGGGTCAAATGTCCTTAAACTTGGTGTTTGTGGGAGAGAGAACGCTAATTGGTCTCTGCCACCTTTGGGATGGTTGAAAGCCAATTTTGATGGTGCGGCTAAAGATAATCCTGGGAAAGCTGGTAGTGGGTGTGTTTTAAGGGACAACTCAAGGGCTTTTATTACGGATTTTGCTGTGGACATTGGAACTCAAACTAATCATGTTGCGGAAGCTGTTGGGGCTTTTAATGCGGTTAGCTTAGCCCTTAAGATCAACATGAAATATCTTTGGTTGGAGGGTGATTCATTAAATATAATAAATTGCATTCTTGGGCTTACCCCCCCTCGTGGACCATCAAAAAATGGATCAAAGATACAAAAACTTTATTAAGTAAATTTGATAAAGTGAAAGTTTCCCACACCTATAGAGAAGCCAATAAGGTGGCGGATTTCTTTGCTAATGAAGGGGTTAAGAAGGGTGGGGAAAACACGTGGAGGAAGAATGAAAACCTCCATCCTGAAGTGAAAGCGCTAATTTATTATGATTCAGTGCATGGAAGAGAAGGTAGTCTTAGTCATGATGAAACGGATAAAGATCAGGTACATCGATTTCATTAGATTTGATGGGACCGATGTCATTTTCTTTTTCAAGAAGAGTCTTCGGCACGCTTTCTGGGTGTTCGACAAAAAATGCCTAAACAAGACCCAAAGCAACTGTAGAGTGTTGTTTAACAGAGTTCTGAATATGGGCGGAGAAAGAAAACGTGTGGAGCCGAGTAGTTTCCAGGAGCACAGAAAGAACGCTAAAGCGTGGGAAAGAATTGAAAAGGGAGATTTAATCCCGTATCTGGAAAAGCTCCATGGTACAGACGAGGGGATGCTGGACTATTTTATTAAAAAATAGAAAAATGGTGAGATTGTGCTGTTTGGTAGGAATGTTAAGCTGAGTGAGGACTTAATTGGTGAGATAACAGGTCTTTCGAGTGAGGGTGTTAAATTCTATCGGGACTGGTGATTATCTGATGAAGCGGTCATTAAATTTCCCAAAAAAGATAAGGAGAAAGCGAAGATGGTTAAGGTTGCCAATAGCTACTTTGATGTTGAGTCCATCAAATCTATATGGAGGAAAGTTTTAAGAGTCATTATGGAATATATCACGGTTGACGGGCGCTTCACCAAAGTTTATGGTTACCACTTTGCCATTCTGAACCATTTCTGTCACAAGGTTCGTATATCTCTACCTTTTTACTTATTTTCTTCTTTGAAGAATTTCCTTGATGATGTGGAAAGAAACCCTAGGAGGAATGCTATTATTCACCCTGGTCTTGTTAGGCTCATTTTTGAGCATTTTCAAAATTTACCTGCTTTTCCTAAAACTGTTGAAATTGAAGATTTGGATGATGAGGAGACAGAAAGTAGTAGGGGGTTCGAACCCCGAGCCCCCCATGCTTGTGTTCTTGTTGGTCATGAAACCATTGCTCCCCAGTCCCTGTCTTGTCGGAAAACCCTTAAGGATTCTGCCCCGCTGTCTTGTCCTAAATTGCAGCCTCTGCATGAGTGCCCTAATCTGGGTTTTGCTTCACCGTCCTGTCTTAATCCCCAATCGTCTCCTGGATGCCCTACTCTGGGTTTGTCCCCTAGTTTTAAAGGTACCCCTGTTACGAAACTTGTTTCGTATTCTGGGAATTCAATGGAAATCCTCTCTGATAAACCCATGGTCAGTAACGAATCGGCCCCTAGTGCCCCTGCGTCTGGAAGATTGGGGAATGATCATTATGAATCCCCTATTCAGGATGAAATTAATTTGGCCCTGAATAAGCTCAAGCCTGAGGACATGGTGAGTATAGCGGAAAAAAGTACAGATGGCCTTTTCACTGTTCTCAAGTGGACCCAAAAAGAAGTCTATGATTTCAAAGGCTGTTTTACTGATTTCAGCAATAGGGTCACGGACTTGGAGCAAAAGATCAGTTGGAATTGTAGAGATAATGAAGGACAGGAAACTCCCTTACTGAGGAAAAGATAGCAATCATAGGAGGATAGATTGACAAGTATCTAGTGCAGCATGTCCAAGATTGGCCAAAACATTAGGGCCACTGTTGCGAACAATCACAAAATCGCTAGGCATAACACCATTATCATCAATGCAATGGTGGAAAAGCTTGAAAAAAACCAAAAGGGTTCACTGGTCGTGGATTTGGATGCGAACAGGGGAGGCAACAGATTGGCTAGTGAAGGGATTTCAACTCGTACCTGGGCTAACATTAAGAGAAAGACCCCGACTTCGTCACATACAGCTCAAATTCTCAAGCAGGGGTTACAGGACATGAAGGATGTTGAAAAGGAGGCTGAGGAGTTACTGAACACCTTGGAGTAGCATGGTGGTGTTTGTTGCTGGTTTTCTTTTGGGCAGTCCTTTTTTGGACCCTGTTGTCTCTTGGTGCTGTCGTTTCCTTTTTGGGACAGCCGTTTGCTTGTTTGAACTTTTTCTGTTATCTTTTGTTGTTTAAACTCTGCAATTTCAGGTCCCTGTAAAACCTATTTTTTCCTTTTAAAAAATAGTCTAATATCTCCACATAATCATGAGGTGATAGGTAAATCACATGAAGATGACAATGCTATGGAATCCTCTAATGTTAGCATTGAAGTTTTGTGTGTTGAACATGAAGAATGTATTGTGAATTCAAGTTGCAAACAATCTGATTTTGTGCATCACGACATAGAAGAGGTTAAGAGGACAAATAGCAGGTGTAATGAGTGGTTACAAAGAGCTAGAAGAGCAAAGATGTTGGTTGCTCAAGAAAAACAATGCCTGTAGGATATCAAAGAAAAATTCAGCCACATGGACCTTGGATGGCAACAACTAGGTACTTTCCTTCATCAAACTTACAAACTTCAAAAGAATGAACATTCAGAAATTGAAGATAATGTGCTTGATATTTATGGAGCCACCATTGACAAGTATGATGCAAATACCCCAATGGGGTTTAAACCTTGATGGCCAGATCAACACCACAACAACTTAACCATCACACTATGTCACAATTGGCAAGGCAATAAATTAACCAATGGTACAATTTTTTTTTTAGATTGCAAGAATTGGGTAGCCCCTTTTACACCCCAAGTGATATTACCTATTTATTATTACCTTGTTTGGTTAAATTGTTTGGATAAATGAATGTGTTTTATGGATCTTTACATGAATGTGTTTTATGAATCTTTATATGAATATGTTTTATGAATCTTGAATGGAAATATGAAGAATGAATGATTGATGCAATTTGATATTTTATAGTGTTTCTAAATATGAAATGTATGATGCATATGATTATGTTGTGTTTGGCTAACTATGGGTATGATGTGCCAAGTTGAGTGCAGGAACAAGTTCGATCCTCCAGAAGAGAGGGGAAGCATCACTCAGGACAAGAACTTGGTCTGGTAACCCTTAATGAGCCTAACTGAGCATTCACACACTCACGTCCTATTTGGTCATAGAGAGTCAAGTCAATTTTGGGAAAAGGTAAGTAATCTTTGTTGTGAATGTTGTCATTGAGAATTGTGACTAGTCTTGATATCATGTGTCAGTCTTTCCTCGTATGCTTAATGCGGTATTGATGAGATATATGCATAGGATGCATATATATGTATATGTGTACATGTCTATGGTAGAATCATATGAGAATATGTACATGAGTATATGTAGGTAGATGTACCTACGCATGCTCACAGATGGATCACCCATATGCATGGGAATATTGATTGGACTAAATTGACATATATATATATATGCATCCCATGTATGTTTGTCGATCAATGGGATTGTATGTATGAGTGTTTTATAAAGATGTTGAAATAGAATTGTGTATATATGTATATGTGGTATATATGTGTGTATGTGTGTGTGTGATCATTTAAAATTTAAAAAAGAAGAAAGGGCGAATTTGAATGAATTTACCCAATTTTGGGTGCAATGTCTAAAAAAATCACATGATTACTTGTAAAGAGATCTGAACCACATTTTCAACACCTTTTGAATTTTGAAAATTTAATATGTTATAAAAAGAAGTTAATAAATCAAATGCACCATTTCATCAATAAAATGTGTCATATTATGGATCAAATGCATCACTCTATTGTCAAATGTGTTACTAAGCTATCAAATGTGTCAATGTGTTATTAGATGTGTCATTGTTCTATCAAATGCATCATTGTTCTATCAGATGCGTGGAGACATCAAACATAAGCATCAATCTAATGATAAATTTGTGGCGACAACAAACAAAATTGTCAATCTGACCTATAAACCTTAGAAAATAAATTATTTCAAAATTTCTTTATAAGAATAAGGGATGTGGATCCCACTGATAGTGCTAAAATGTGGATGTATAAAAATGTGAATCATAAATAACAATGCAAATCTCTCACCTTCACATGAAGCTCAAAATCTTGACTTAGAATATAGAATTTAGATAACAAGAAAAGTCATCATGGCTAAGATATTGATTTGCTCCATTGTTAGTTGCTCTTCAAAGTAATAAACTATGAAAGAACAATAATGATATGATGCAATTATAATGATAAATGCTTAAAGATAAATGATGTCCATGCTTGATAAATTACAATGATAATTCTTGAATGCTTGAATGTTTGATAACACTTGAAAATACTTGATAATGCTTGAAGTGCTATAGTGATTTTGATAACAAGAGTGCTAGGGGATTTAAATGAATTGAAAGCTTGTTATTATATGTTTCACTTAACACTTGATCAATGGTGGAGATTGATTTGCAAGATCAATGGATAGGAAAATTCCAGATAGGGTGACACCCAAATTTTGAATTTTGATGTGATAGCTTGGAGAAATAAATAAATATTAATTTATTTATTTTAGAAGAAAATATTTAATTTATTTAAAAGAGGAGTGTTAACTAATTAAATAATTTTAAAAAAATATTTAATTATAGAGGAAAATATTTAATTTATATAAATTATTTTTAATTTATTTAAAAGAGGAGTGTTGGCTAATTAAATAAATTTTAAAAATTATTTAATTATATAGGACCAAAGATAATTTTTAATGTAATTTTAATTAATGTGGGAGAGAAAATGAATTATTAAAAATTATTTAGTTATTACAGATGAAAAGAGGAAAATGTTAGCTTAATTAAATAATTCAAAGTTATTTAATTAATAGATGGAAAAAGTGATGAAATGATAAGATGGCAATGCAATAACCATTTTTTTGGTAAAAGGAAGAGGCCCATATATTATATTGCATAAAATAGAAAATTACAAATTGTTAGTTTGATAGTTCTAGCCTATGATCATTACAAAACTTTTCAAGAAGGAACACCGACATAAACTAAAGATAAGACCCTATTTGCTTACATATTTGAGCTAATATGTACAACCAAAATGCTTATCTCGATTTTATATGAAGATAAAAGTGTACTAAATTCCTCTATATTACAATCTACAACCAAGTTCCCATCTTACCATTCTTGAGAATTAGCATCTCTATTTACATGCTTAGGAAATAGGGGTAATGGATGCACATTTTCATTGTGATGTATGTGGTGAGAAAGTAGAAAGGAAATAGCAAAAAAAATGTCTTTAATTTTGTTAACCAACTCCATGCCAATTTCATTTTCATTTTGATTCAAAACCCTATAAATATTTCTTGTGTAGTTCATCTCCAAAGCCTATTTTATGGCATCGTATACTGCTACAAATGCCCTCATGTGTTTCAAGTAACACCTTGGAAAAATCCCACCACCAAAGCCCTTTCCCTTGTCAAAATCATATAATTGAATATCAGTCAAGGAGCTCACAGACAACAAATTTCTTCCCTAATTATGGTTTGTACGCATTCCACCATGCTCATACATTAGACGTTGAAGACCTACACCAACTCTTAATTTGATAGATATCTCAGGAATGGCCTCTCCCAATTTTCACCCATAAAGGAACCCTAAAATTATTTGGTTGATACACCATGAGAATGGTACAAAAGAGGCCTCACCACTCCGCCAAGCTACAACACCCACCACCCTATTCTAGAGAATACTCACCACCCTATTCTGGAAAGCATGATGAATGTAAAATGTTTTAAAATGAATTGTATGAACAACCCCTTTTAGTTACCCCTACCTTGCTTGCTAATGAATGAGGTACTGATGGGTGTAAATGTAGTAATGATGGAAGCCATTTCAATGCATGCCACTTAAGATTTGGCACACTCAGGACAACTTTAACATGCTTTGAGAAATACAAATAATAATTAAGGTGAAAGGCTCCAACTCACAACAATAATTCACACCTGCAAAAAAAAAAGGTTATCTTTACAAAGAATTGCACCATATGTGTTACATGGTGTAGGACACAACAAACCTCCATCGTGCCCTATCACCTTTGTATTTGGTAATTTCTTTGTTGAAGATAAAAATGTATCGAAACACCTATGACTTGATTCTTTCTAAGGCATCCATTCAAGAATTATGTCTGCTAAACTTTCAACTTTGAGAGGAGTTAGACTTACCCACCCCTTTTTGGACCTCATACTATGTAGCAATGTTTTAATTATTACTCTGCAAATTTACTAAGGGCCTCATATCTGCTAGAACACACCAACTTAACAAACCATCATAGAGCCTTCACAAGAGATTATGTCTACCACCTTTTCATGAAGTTTGACAAATTTATTATCATAGACTATTTCTACTTCTTGTTGATCACATCCCCTATTTTCCAAGAAATTAGAAAACTTTTTTCCCTCCCTGTAAGTGTGCATGATGTGAAAAGCTTCAAAATTAGTCATTAGAACCCAAACTTGTTGTAGAATATATTCTAGTTTCCAGTTTTGCACCCTTCTTTCTTTACATGCATTCACTATCACAAGTGAATCACCTTCTATCTAAAATTTTGTGATTTTAAGTTTTATTGTCATTTTAAGCCATGAAGAAGATCTTGGGCCTCTATTGCATTATTTGTGCCATAAGGTAGTCAAATTGATTTGGTACCAATAAGTGTGCTATTGGAATCTCAAATAGCTATCCTTGCACCTGATATACTAGGGTTACCCCTAGATGGCCCATCAAAATTCAATTTGATGCATCCTATTGGAGGTGGTATCCATGATATCTTACTCTTATCTAATATTTTTTTTGCAAACTGGTGTAAACTTCCTTTGAAAGGAAGGGAAAGGAAACTCTAGTGCTTAATTAAACTTGCAACCCAATCAGTAAAGATAAAACCTATATTTTTGGTTTTCTATACATAAGAATTTGTTACTTTATATATAGAATTCTCAATATTTACCAAAATATGTTTTATGTTTGTTGCTTCTTTTCTAAAAATACATTTATTTCTCTCCACCATATATTCTAGATTACTATTGTTGGCACCACTCACCAAATGCATGCAAAAAGGGATGTTTTATATAACACAATGCAACTTGAAAACAATTCTTAAAGATTATTTGGTAGGTGAGAGAACCAACTTAGTTTACCTTGAATAAAAGACCAACAAGTTTGTGCAAGGGAACATTGAAAAAAAAGATGGTTTACATCTTCAAATGCTTCCTGACATAATACACATTTGAAAGGTGTTGAGATCCCAATCTAGGATATTATGTCACTTGTTAAAATCTTATTTTTTAATGCTAACCATGCAAAAAAAAATTCTATGGGGAGCACCATTGCATTCCAACAAAATGGAAATGCTTTTAGGATTCTATATGTTCACCATTATTGATAATTGCCTTATAGCCTTGCTTGACTAAATAGCCACTTGTTTTATATAGAGCCCATATTATTCTATTTGAAACATCTAACTTAAACACAATCCTATCTTTTAAAATATTTTCAAAATTACTTTTTTGAAAAATTAGAAAATTCTTTCCAAATAACTTTTCCCAATAAATCATCTACACTCTAAAAACAATACTTCACTTTAGTACCCCAATTTGAAACTAAAATGTTCTTTGTTATTTGAAATTCTTGATTAGAATTTAATGGTGGATTCCTATTCCAAGAATCCTTCTAAAATAAGACTTCTTCCCCATTATGAATCTCCCAGGTTAGGTATGGAATGATCACTTTTTTGCAAGCTATTAGAAAATTCCACAATGTTGATCCTAATGGAGGATTTAATATTGTAAAAATATTGATTGGAGATATGCTATCCAGATATTTCGCCTGCATGATTTTACACCATTTTGAGTGTGGCTACAATAGTGAATATTTTAATTGTACTTAGGTTGATGTATTTAAAGACTACCTTAATTTAAAAAAAGAATCATATTGAATGTGAAAAATGTTAAGAAAAGGTGTCTCAACCTTGTATTTCCAATGTTGGTATTTATTGATTTTTTTTCGTCACTTGAGAAGTGGGGCATCTATTATGAAATAACTTGCACAATAGAAGAATATGATATAAAATATTCTGTAAATACTTGATAATAACTAAGAATAACAAGCCACTTCGAGGGGGAAAACCTCCAAATATCTCTAATGAGAACACACTTCACAACTTTATGATGAAATAAGACTCACAACCTCCTATATATACCTATTTATGCCAAGGATATCACCTAGGCTGACTTAGACACACCTATATAAGACTTAGGCCAACCTAAACAACTAAATAACAATATACTAATGATAATATGACTTAATAGAGAGTTAAGATAGCCACAGAAGCCGACTATTCATAACCCAATGTACACTAATATTAAGGGCATAGAATGCCCCTCTTCTCCAAAGAAGCATTGTCCTCAATGCTAATCAAGTTTGGATACTTTTGAATGAACTCCTCATCCTCCCATGTGGCATCTTCAATTGGTAAATTCTTCCATTGGATGAGGTACTCAGTGAGAGTTCTATTCCTCAGCTTCTTTGTGTGTGTTTGACGAGTGCACTTTGGTTCCAAAATGATTCTTCCTTCTTCATCGAGCTCTAGTAGTGTTGTTTGAGTGGGAATATTATGCCCAATGACCTTCAAATAGGAAACATGAAAAACTGGATGTATCTTGGTTGTTGGTGGCAACTCAAGCTTGTAGGAAACACTACCAATCTTTTGCATGATTTGGTATGGACCATAATACCTTGGAGACAACTTATTATTTTTTTTTGTTGCTTTAGTGAGATTTTCTTATAAGGCTGCAATCTCAAGAAGATCCAATCCCCAACTTCAAAACTTCTTTCACTACGATGTTGGTCTGCCTGTTGTTTCATTCGATTTTGTGTCGTGGCTAAATTCTCCTTGAGTCCTGAAAGTACTTGTTGATGAAGCAAGTGGTCTTCTACTACCTAAACTCTTGGGGGCACCTTTATTGATGATGTGATGGAAGGAGGATGATATCCATAAAGTGCCAAAAATGGAGACATTTTTTATGAGCTATGAAAAGAAGTGTTATACCATTCTACAAGTGGTAGCCAATCTACCCATTGAGACTATTTCTCTGAAGTGAAACAACACAGATATCCTTCCAAAAAATTATTAACAACCTCAATTTTCCCATCTAATTGAGGGTGGTATGAAGAGCTATGAGCCAATTGAGTACCCAAACATGAGAATAAATCTTTCCAAAAGTGACTAGTGAAGATAGGATCACGATCACTAACAATAACCTTAGGTGTACCATGTAGCTTTTGGATATTCTCCAAAATATATTTTTCCATTGCACTTCCTGTAAAAGGATGTGCTAATGCAATGAAATGTGCATATTTGGTGAGCCAATCAACTACCACCATGATGACATTATGACCTTTGGATTTGGGAAGCCCTGTGATGAAGTCCATGGATACCTCTTCCCAATGCTTGCTAGGAATAGATAAGGGTTGCAAGAGACTTGGTGTCTTAATTGTCTCCCCTTTATGCCTTTGACAAACCAAACATTTAGCCACAAATTTTTGAACATCACCCTTTAGCCCTTCCCAAAAAAAATATTGCTTGACTCGATGATATGTCTTCAAAAATCTTGAATGACCACCCACTGGAGACTCATGCAACTCTGTGAGAATCTTTTTTTTAAGAGTGGAATTCTTGTAGAGATACAAACACTCTTTATACCAAAGAGTATATCCCTTCCAACAAAACTTATTTGAACTACTAGGATCACATTTTAGTTTCTTCGATGAGATTACTTGTTGCAACATCATTTTTCCACTCTGCTTTGGCTTCCTCTACCCAATTTGATTGTAATATTGAAAGGGAACACAATAAGGCTTCATCTTTTTCATCCTTCCTTGAAAGTGCATTTGCGACAATATTTTCTTTCCCTTTCTTATATACAATCTCAAAGTCATCCTAACATCTTAGTGACCCATTTTTGTTTCTCTTCAGAAGATGGTCTTTGTTCAAAAAAATATTTTAGGCTATGATGATCTGTCTTAACCTTGAAGTGTCTACCCAATAGATAACCTCCATTGTTTCATTGCATAGAGGATTGCTAGCATTTCCTTCTCATAAATAGGTTTTAGTTGATTTTTACCTTTTAATTGATGACTCTCAAAAGAAATTGGTCAACCTTCTTGCATCAGAATTGCTCCTATCCCATTTCCAGAAGCATCACATTCCATAATGAATTCCTTGGTGAAGTCAGGAGTGGCAAGCACTAGAGTTGTAAACATAGCCTCCTTCAATCTCTCAAATGTTGTATTGGCATACTTGTTCTAATGAAAATAATCCTTCTTCAATAGAGTGGTGAGAGGTGCTGCTATACGACCATAATTCTTCACAAATATTCTATAGTACCCTGTCAATCCCAAGAAACCTCTCAGTTTCTTAAGGGTTTTTTGAATAGGCCATTCCATGATAGCCTTAATTTTGTTAGGGTCCACCTTTACTCCATGTGAAACTATGTGTCCCAAATACTCCACCTCTGTAGAGACCAAAAGCACACTTGGATGGCTTAGCATAGAGTTTATGATCTTCAAGTATTTGTAATGCTTGGTCCACATGTTACAAATGTTCTTCCCAAGTCTTGCTATAAATCAATATATCATCAAAGAATACTAACACAAACTTTCTCAAGAACTTCTTAAAAATGGAATTCATCAAACTTTGGAATGTAGACGGTGCATTGGTAAGACCAAATGGCATCACCAAAAATTCATAATGACCCTCATGAGTCGAAATGCTATCTTATAAATATCTTCCCCTTAATCTGAATTTGGTGATAACCAGATCTAAGATCTAACTTGGTAAAATACATAGCTCCATTCAATTCATCTAGCAAATCATCAATGACTGAAATTGGAAACATATCTTTATTGGTGTACATGTTGACAACTCTATAATCAGGACACATGTGCCAAGTATCATCCTTCTTATGTACCATCACCATGGGCGAGGAGTAAGCACTTTGGCTATGCCTGATAATTCCTGCCTCTAGCATCTCTTCAACATTTTTTTCTGTCTCACTCTTTTGTATGTGTGGATACCTGTAAGGCCTAATGTTCAGTGGTTGGCTCCCTGGGACTAACTGTATGGCATGATCATGATCCCTCTTAGGAGGAAGTCCTCTAGGAATATCTCCAAGAACAACTGAGTGACGATCAATTATAGCGTGCAAATCTGGATGAGTAGGAGTGTTAGATTGAGAGACTTATAATGAACATAGTTGGGCCACAAATCCATCCATTCCTTTCTTAAGCAAATTTTGCATTTGATAGAGCTTACCATTTGTGGGGATTTTTCCTTCAAACCCCCTAGCTCTACTAACCTTCCTTCTGATTGAATTCTCATGAATAGTTCTTGGAAGTTCATCTCAATTGTTCCCAATGTAGTAAGCCATTGTACTCACAAAACAATATCTGCTACACCCATGGATATGGCATACATTGGGGTATCAAGTTGATAATCTCCCATGGATAATTTAATGCTATGAAACTAAACAACTAACTATACCACCATCTGCAATCAAAACCTGAAACTCTAGAGCTGGATATATAAAACAATTTAGACGAGTAGATAACTTTTTGTTGATGAAATTATGAATACTACCTAAGTCGATCAACACGGTTACCTTCTGCTTCTTTAAGAACCCCACCACCTTGAGAGTTTTTGGAGCACTAAAACCTGAGAGCGCATGACAAGAAATGATTGGTTGAGAATCATGTGATTCCTCATTTGAGTCCCTTTCATCCTCTAGTATGGGTTTGTCCTCTTCTTCCTCACTTGGACCTTCAATATAGAATAATTTCTTTTCACTACATTTATGTCCTCGACTGTATTTTCTATCATAATTGAAACACAACCCTTTTTCTCTTTTCTCTTCAATTTTTTGTGGAGTCAACATAGTAGGTTGTGTTGAGTATCCTTTCTCTCTTGTCACATTAGCCCCTTGCTTCTTAGGAATCAAATACTTCTCCTCTAACCTGTGTGCTAAGATAAAAGACTCATTTATGGAACTAGGGCTAAACATGCATACCTCATGTTGAATGCGATCATTGAGACCACCCAAGAATAATTCATTCAAGTTTTCCTCCGTAATTGCATCCACTCTTAAGGATAGATTTTGGAATTGTTGAATATAATCCTTAACTGATCCTATTTGTTGAAGTTTAGCTAGCTGGCTAAAGAAGTTGTTTGTCACACTATTGCTATATTGTGCTTGGAGTTCCTTTATAAAAATTGACCATGAGATGGTGAGCCCCTTTTTCCTTCGATGAGTGCAAAGCCAACAATACCAAGTGAATTGATCTGGTTCTAGATATAGGGAAGCCATCATGACCTTTTGTCCATTTGGGATTTGGTGTACTTCAAAAAAATTCTCCATTTGGTTTATCCATGTTAGAGGATCCTTGCCATTGAACTTGCGCATATCCACCTTTGGAAATAAATTCCTAGATCCCATAGGAGTACTAAAGCTTGTGTCAATGGTAGCTGACCTAGAATTTTCACCTCGTGCACTTGAGAACTCCTTTCTTGGTTCAACCATGTAGGTGCTTAACATGTTTTGCATGTCCGATATATCTCCTCTTAGGTCACACATATCCATCTTAATTGAGGAAATGTCTTCCTTGACCTTATTTATTTCCTTATTAGGATTAATATCCTCAATTGTTACCCCATCCTTATCAGGAGTCTTTCCCGGAGTGACAACATTCTTTTTACCCCTTGTTGTAGGCCCCGTCATGATGGAAACCACTAATGTTGAAATAAATCACACAAATGACACTTAAATTCTCTAAAATTTTTACTGCAATATCCTTTAGTATTTATTTAAAAACCCAATAAAAATAAGACTCCAATTTGAAAAGATGTGTGAGATATGTAGATTCCAAAAATATAGTGTAGAAACCCTAATTCTACTCCATATCTTCTGAAATTTAGAATGTATCTTATTCAATATGTTATTCAAAAACCCTTTAAAAATCAGAAAACAATTCGCCAAAATATGAAAGATATGCTCTTCCCAAAATTGCCTCCAAAATTGAGAAAAACTTTGCCTCTACGGTGCCAAGATCATGCTCTGATACCACTTGTTATGAAATAAATTGCACAATAGAAGAATATGATACAAAATATGCTGCAAATACTTGATAATAACTAAGAATAACAAGCCACTTCGAGGGGGAAAACCTCCAAATATCTCTAATGAGAACACACTTCACAACTTTATGATGAAATAAGACTCACAACCTCCTATATATACCTATTTATGCCAATGATATCATCTAGGCCGACATAGACACACCTATATAAGACTTAGGATGACCTAAACAACTAAATAAAAATATACTAATGATAATATGACTTAATAGAGAGTTAAGATAGCCATAAGCCGACTATTCATAACCTGATGTACACTAATATTAAGGGTGTAGCAGCATCCCACTTTAAGGTGGAACTATTTTCCATGTGTCAAGGCATCTTATGATGTGTGTAAGAAGTTGTAAGAGACTCTTGTATCATTTTTACACCATAAGATAGTAGTTACTTATGACAAATTCTTAGATTCGTAAGATCTTTGATTATATGATAGTTACATTAAAATATTTTCCAACATCAAGAGGTATCTTTGAATGGGTTGAATATGGTAAAATGGGGCACCTAAAGTAGGGAGTTACATGTGGAAATTTCTCCAATAGATTATGATAGTTATAATAGAATCTTCTAAAAATAGCCTATATTTGAGGACCATTTCAACTTGGGCATTAGAATTTGGCTCTTTATTTTGTCCCATGTGTTGGAAACTTGTAGCCTTTTAAAGTCAAATTTCAACATAATCCAAAAGAGAAATCTATGCAACTAAGTATTCAGAATCCACATGCAAGAGAGTAGACAACATGCCCATGAGAATATGACACAAGATATACCCTAGGAAAACCCTCAAGAGCAAAAAAACCCATCCTCCAAAAGGAACCATCTCTCATGTATTATTCAGTAATAAAGATGACAATACATCTTCAGAGTCTCCATGAACACCATTGAAGCAACAAGCCCTCTCTAAACAATCCATGTGAACAAGTGTGCAACCACACATCATGTGCCATGCTTCAAACCCTCACAAATGCTAACAAGAGCTAACATGAAAAACTTGCATTACTAAACAATTACCCTTGCAGTTGCTTTTATAGAAGCAAGCTCCCACAAAACGACCAAGTTGTATTACACAAAACCATGTGACTAAAACCATGAGATTACAAAACCATTTACCCTTATTTAATAATGGGTACTTTATTTATTTATTTTCCCTAATATTAAATAATTACATTTTTAGCAACTTAACTTATGTCCCAATATTACATACAACATATTTAAGTGGCCCCAAGAAAAATTACATTAAATACATTATGCAAGGTGTAAAACACACCTTTTCCTAACATTCTCCCACTTGTTGTATACATTGCATAAGGGGAACAAGTAACCTGAAAAAATGAATCAAAAGAATAACCCATTAGCCACATATACCATCAAGAAATCAAAGTACTCCATGTGCTCCATCAAGATACCTGCAACAAGAATCAAAGTGACCACCATCCCAAGCATTAATTCTCTCATGCTCCATCATGCCAATGCACAAATATAAGAATCCATCCAATAGAGAAGCCACACAATCTATCACAAGAAAGCACAAGTCTTGCTCAACTGACATCCCAAACACGAACACTCAATCCAAAAGTATCAATATGCACCAATAGCTATCAAGGTACACAAACCCATAGCTGAAATAACACCCACCAAAATTTCCAATACATCGAACTATCCATACCTCCAAGGTATGCAAAACATAGTAAAATCTTGCCATAAATATATACACTCATAAACTACAATCATAAACTCCATGTGCAAAACCTGTCAAACAATGACATACAAATCCAAGAGCTCCCACTGCATAGGTAATGAAAATATGAAAAAGATCTAGGTATATCAAGTCTACCAATAGAATCATATAAAAAGTGTAAACAAGATCATGTAGAACCAATTAATCATCCACAATGATATGAAAACCTATAAATCAGTAACCTATAAGAGCAACTCTCACCACAAGTCTCCATAGCTCTCCCAAGTTCTCCACACCCAACAAAGGAAAAATATAAAGGAACCTCCATGTCATCACCCAAGAACATAATTGAAAAACACATGACCACAAGTTGGTGATCACAATAGCTCCAACCAAACCTCAAACCAATGCAATGTGAAACCAAACGTCTAGGAAGATAACCAAGACCAAAGAGAGAAAATTTGCACATCATATACCTATAGAAAAATCTCCTACATACACCTCTAAATTCCAACCGTGTCAAGTATGATCTCCTCCACAACACCCAAAAAGAAAATCCATAACAACACCCAACCATTCAATCACCAAGATAAAACATAACATATGTATCATGTAATCATCATGGATGTAATCCTCTTATAACAAAAGAAGATCAAACTAAATCAATTCCCAATGAAGGAAATAAGCCCAAAACATCTCCTAAACTCAACATCAACGAATGTAATCAAAATGAATATGAATATAAACATGCCAACGCTCCTCAAATGAACCCTCCAAAACCATATATCCATAGCTCAAGGTCCAAATGCATGAAAAGATAAAGCATAAAACATAAAGCACTTGAAAAGTAACAATGGGAAATACCTCTCAAGTGAAACCACTATGTAGACCAAGAGTGGAGAATGAGAATGCTCCCCCAAGATATCCAAGTCATCATGAATCATCAAAGACCACTCTCCTCATAGATCCATGTTGAACTCACGTCCAACCAAGGTGTAGGCTCCTTGGACTTCCTGCTCAAATCTCATCAAGAGTAACCATCTCAACACATGTCTCTAATCACAAGAGAACTAAAGCCTCACCTATGTCTACAAGTATCAATGAGTACCTGTAACCAACCAATCCATGCCAAACTCCAAATGCAACATATCACCATCATGAAGTAATCAAGCAAATGATCAATGCATCCAATACAAAAAGAACCACACCCGATCAATGTCAAAGCTCCAATCAAGAATCGGGAACATAAACATGACATCCATGATCTAACCATCTCCTCCTAGGGGATCACATGAACCATAACATATATACATCTTGGTCTCAAGAGAACAAGTACCATGCCAAAATCTAAACACGTATCAAGAGTAAACCATGACATAATAGCTAAACTCTCTAAACCAAGAATCAACATATGTAATCAATATCAATAAAACCATCCTCTGTCAATGAAACCAAAGATTACAATGAACTATCACTGCAAAAAATTAGAAAGAAAGAGTCCATCCATGACACCAACAATCATTGCAGAAGACCATCCACCATCAAATGGTGAATCTGCATCACTGCCAACAACTCCCACTGAAACTATGATACCGAGTCACACATGGAATTTTGACAACCATCCTCTCCATGAAGATCATCCAGGTCTACACACATAACTTAACTACCAGTAACATAACAAGTATAACCAAAATCTCCAAACCAAGAAAATACCTACAACCACCAAATCATCATAAACATATCCAGTCACTACCAAGCCATAAATATCAAAAAAGCTCCCACTGAAAAGTGTAACCAAGATATCCATGACATCATGATAAACCACATGCTACAAGTCCCAAAAACAATTGTCTAGGTACTATAAGAAACATCCATCCTCTCATCTCTAAGCACACATACCAATGTATAAATGACCAAGAACAAGGCCAAATGTCAAAGTCTGCAACAACAAAGAATCAAACCTGGTGAATAAAGATAATCCACAACCAAGCCATCCCATTGCAAGTAAATGGGTAGCTAATCCACAACCTGTATGGCTTATAGATCCAATCACTGAAACATGCAAACTCATCATCACATCAGTAAACTAAAAACTAAGATATCTAAGAGAATAACCGTATAGACCAAATGACTCAAACACCAAATCAACCTCTGATCCGATTTTCCAAACATTTCCATATTCAAGTACCATAGTTAAGGAACCAAACACACCACCAACATACCACCAACAATGCACCTACATAAACCATCATGACATGCCAAAATCTCTAATGCACAAGAAATATCCATGATATCATGATCACCACCAAATGTACCAACTAACAATACAATTGTGTCCACATGTCTACATAATCATAGTCAACTGTATAGGTATCACATCATGACTGTACTTTGTAATACCATCTCACCTCCTCAACATGACAACAAAACCAACAAAGCAAGTGACTAAACCAAGCCACCAAACCTAAACATGCATCAACATTGAAATATCAATGGGAAAAGACAACCCATGCCCAAGTCATAAATGCAACATGTAAGTATAGACCACCTATAATGCTACACAACTTGTAGATACATCAATTGAGCATACAAATCCAACAAAATACTAATAACCATGTCAAAAGAGAATAATATGAGATATACAAATGAGCATACAATGAATCCAACATCAAATCTCCAAGATTCGATCATCCATAAAGTCATAGTATCACCATAGTCAAAGTAACCCATAAACAACTCAAATAAAGAAAAAAAAAATACACCATGCCAAAGTATCTCCAAACTTGACCAACTATGTAGTGCTCTGAACAAGATTTTTGTCAAGTATTCGAAGTCCAAAATCTGACTCCATATGCACTTGATATCATCTCTCGAAGCTCAAAACAAACATCTAACTTTGACCAAGAAAAACACTATCAAAATTGAAAAATCAGGAAAAGAAATATAACACCACAACGTAGAGCTCTGATTCACCTTTTGAATGAGTCCAATAAGTCAAAAATGGAGCACCTGGGTGAAAGTTATGCCCCTTTGAAGTAAAACAATAGTTTGCATATGAGGCAAAAAAAATTAGCCACCCTTAGTGGCTAGGTGGTAGGCCAACCCGAGTGGCGCCACCCACTTGGTGGAAAACCCAAAGAAATTTTCATTACATTTAAATTTATGCATTTAGAAATATTTATTGGGACTCCTTTTATAATTCGTGGTAGATTAATTCGAATGGAAAATAGTTTTTATTAAATAAAGACATTTAATTTTTTTTTTAAAAAAAAAACCTTTTAAAGGTTGGGTGGACCTAGCTAACCTTGTCGGCAGTACAAGGTACCACCTGGAACCTATCAGTGTAGGCTGACATAGGCAGGGGGAACGAGGTTGGCCCCACCTCCCCAAAAAAAAAATTAAATCAAACTTTTTCGACCTTTTTATAACTTGATTTAAAAAAAAAAAAAATTAGATGAAAAAAGGTAAATCGATGGGATTTTTATTTTGTGATTTTTTTTTTAATATTTTATTTTGCAAATTCCTTGGACAACCGTATGACTAGTTTGAAGCTAAAAAAAATTGTATTTTTTCACAGAATAAGTTGAGTTATATATCAAAATTCGTCTCTTGACCAACCCAGATCCAACTATGAGGTCCATTCTATCTAAGGAGGTCATCTACAAATTTTTCCCCACAAAACCCCCATTTGAATGCATAGCCAAAAAACCCTTTTCACCCAAAACTTCTCACACCCCAAATCTACAAACAACCCATCATAGCAACAAACCCAAAACCCTCATATCTGCAATAAACAACCTTCAAAACCCTCATATCTTTCCATGCCTTTGATTCTCTCATGCAATGCATAAATTCAAACTTAAACAAGATTTTTCTCAATCAAATGTTATACAACCACAACCATGGCTCTGATACCAACTGTTGAAAACTTGTAGCCTTTTAAAGACAATTTCCACATATCCCAAAAGAGAAATCTATGCAACTAAGTATTTAGAATCCACATGCGAGAGAATAGACAACATACCCATGAAAATATGACACAAGATATACCTTGGGAAAGCCCTTGAGAGGAGAAAAAACCTAGCCTCTACAAGCATCCATCTCTCATGTATTATTCAACAATAAATATTACAATACATCCTTCAGAGTCTCCATGAACACCATTGAAGCAACATGCCCTCTCTAAGAAATCCATGTGAACAAGCATGCAACCACACATCTTGTGTCATGCTTCAAACCCTCACAAATGCTAAAAAGAGCTAACATGCAAAAATTTCATTGCTAAACAACTACCCTTGTGGTTTCTTTTAAAGAAGCAAGCATCCACAAAACCACCAAGTGGTATTACACAAAATCATGAGATTACAAAACCGTGTCCCCTTATTTAATATTGGGTACTTTATTTATTTATTTTCTCCGATATTAAATAATTACATTTTTAGCAACCTAGCTTATCTCCCAATGTTACATACAACAAAAAGTGGCCCCAAGAATAATTACATTAAATACATTATGCAAGGTGTACAACACACCTTTTCCTAACACCATGTAGTTTTAGAAAACCAATCTTAGTTTGTGGGATGTTATTTTCCTATTGATTGGCAATTGGATATGGAGTATGGTATGGGTTTTTTGGTTTATTTGCAAGCATTACTTGGTTACTAGAATTGCTCTAGTTTCTATGTTGGTGATACAAGGGGATGTCCTTGAAATTGTACTATAAATTTTGCTTTATAATAGAATTGGTTTGTGCTTTAACGTGAGTTTTTATCTCAAAAGAGTTTTATCCATGCAAACCTAATGTAATGGTATATTATTATTGTTGTTGGCTATTCTTTCTTGTATTACAAACTTTATTTTTTTATATATTCTTCCCTTATAGATTATTGTAGGAAATGTTTACTCATACCATTGCTTATTTTCAAAAAAGAGCACTTTATGTCAAAGATCCTAAAGAAGAATACACTCTACATTATTTTCTTGTGAAATCATTGTTGTGCCCTCAGCACACACGCCCTGTTCGGAACGGGGACCCTCTTTTCTTTTTGCCGTGTCGGGTCTTTTGGGGCCGCCTCATTTTGCGTGCCCCTCTTTTTTGACGTTCCGTCTGGCCGATCTTGCCCTAAAAAGTTTCGTTCTAACATCGGCCA
>VDFB02057017.1:0-29141 GCA_007258455.2 Sequoia sempervirens
TAAGTATAAGACACATACTTGCTAGGGTTACAACAAGATGTTATAGATGTCCTCTAATTTTTACGAAGAAAAAATCTATAGATAAATGACCCTAAAGGCATCTCAAGGTGCATTGTAAATAAATGAAAAAACTATCACAGGGCATAGTTTCAGACCTTTTAACATAAGGCATCCTCAACATATATAATTGCAATGATTTCATCGGCATTTTCATTCATTGGCTTGGTTACCAACAGTTAAAATTCTAACCATTACTGTGATCTTCAAAACAAAACTACCAGAAGACCGTTCAGTCGTAGATGGAAGACACAAGTTACCCAGACATGCTCCTAACTACCATGATTTTAAGGATCTTCAAGTAGGACTGCCCAGTTGTAGGTGGAATACAACAATTTGAAAGTATTTCATAGGAAAATTATACAGATTCTTGAGATAATTTATGCATCATTGGGTGCAAGCTAGGAGAAAATGTGCCTGATGATCCAGTAGATGAATTCTATTATGCTTATTGAAACATGTGCATATAAATTTAGTGAAGAAATTCATTAATACTGTGAGTGATTGAAAAAAAGAAGCAAATTACACCTATGCAGATGCAACTTTTGGCAACAAAGCAAAAAAGTTAGTAGTTTGGTATCACAACTTGGAGTATGGTCCACTATTTTGCTTGAGAAAGATACACACATGAAAGTCAACTCAATGGATCAAAACAAGTACTAAATAAAACTTCAATTGGGAGTAGAATTTGTGGTTTGTGAAGGAAATTTCTATATTCATGCAAAAATAATTCAAGAGATCATAGTTAACCTAGGTTTTTAGTAATATTACTAAATATTAATCAATCTCAGCTTCAATTTAACCTGGGTTTTTAGTAATATCGATGTCAATTTCAGTTACTTGGCTCATCTTAACCGTGACTTCTATACAAAAAACAAAGTTGTAGCAGTCTATTCATGGCGTGATTCAAGATTGCCAGTTCTCACTTTAAACATATAAAGGTAACAAGTAACAAAGGCATTACAATAAAAATTTTCCTTTCTTTATTGATAAATATGTACAAGTTACAATATGTTTCCACATGAATTTCATTTTCATTGCAAATATAAATTAGAGTTCAAAAGTAATATAGTTACATACATAGCTCATAAGCTTTTGCACAAATAGAAGTAAGAAGGTCGGAAGTTCATCCTTTCAAATCTTGGTACATCAGTACTTTGTTGTGGAGAAACATCACTCAAGCGCTTTTCCGCCAACCACAGACTTATAATGCAGTCCCCCGCACACCTATCGTTAGATAGATGGCCCTCCCTTCGAAGAAGAGATTGGTAGGGTATCCTTTAACAATTACCAACTGAGCATAGTGTTGTGTCCTACACAACTAGAACCTTGCTATTTCACAATCTGAACCTAGTACTTTCGGATCGTATGTTGTGATTCTTGGTCTCTCAACTAACTCCGTCACGTGGCGGTCATGCTAACGTTTGCCACCTAGCTTTTGGCCAAAGTATTCTCATTCAGTACTTCGAATGAAGGTCATCTATCATAAACACTACTCAGGGCCGATTTGACTTTGGGCTATCTTACTCTACGCATAGGTTTTGTCCTTCAATGGGTGAATCCGACACCCCAGACATCCTACTACCATACTATCCTACTAGGAATGAATAGCATAACATGTAAACTATAAAATCCTTCTCCTATACTGGAAACCAAAATTCCTAGGAGTTACACAAGCTTCGTCGAGTTAACCTATTAACTAAAGCTGTGGATTGTTTATATTTTCATGATGCATTCAAACCCATCCTAGTACTTAGTATCTATTTCAATTCATATTCTCCTCATATGGAGATAATACATATAGTGCAATTCTTACATAAATGCATCTCTAACCTTAACGCAATTCACACACTAATGCAAACAGGTATACACTTCAGTAAACATGCATAACCATTCCTTAAAGTAATTTACTTACATGGTGCAACATAGAACTACTTCTTTGTTTATCTTAATTGAAGTATTGAACTCAATGCAATTCCCTAACTATGCACATTCAGTAATTACACTTTTAGATTTATATCAAGAAATACGTTCTAGAACATGAAAGAAGAAACAACATGCCTGGTATATGCCTTTCCCTTTAGAGGATGAACTTGATTGTGTTTGCAGCACTTCAGGCCTTCAACAAAATACCTCCAACAACACTTAGATCAGTCTCTAACTCTTCCTTAGAAATTGATCACTTGCAAAAGATATATGTAGCTGAAAAGTAATCTCAACTTCTTGCTGTGAACTCAGAAATTGTGAAGATAATATATAGAGGATGTCTCTCAACAAATGGTGGCATATGCTCTCAGAAAATATGAAAAGCTTCTCTCATCAATAATAAAACTCACTCACAGCTAAAGAGAATCACTCAGAAAATATTTTGAAACTCTTAAAATGAGAGCAAACTCGAATTATAAACTGTGTGTTTTAGAATGAATAGGGACGACTCATATATAGTGCTCTTGCTCAACCATTTCCCTCTTTTAATGGTGTTTAAACTGCCAGTAGGGTTTTGAATGCTTCAAAAATGAAATGTGGTGGATTCTAGAAGTGAGTCGACCTTCTTTTGTGACAGCAAATGAAGAATGATTCATATTGCACATGATAAAATCCAGAAACATGACACCTATAGATTTTGGCGCAGATATTCAGCAATTTGTTTTGATGATTCAACAAAGGACAAATGTTCAAGGTCGCCTGCAATCCAAGTTGCCATTAAATGGGATTTGAGTGCCAAATAACCAACTTCGGCCAAGTTCACTTGACTTGGTCATGGTGTGAGAAACCAGTCACGCATTTGCTATTCACGGGAATTTCTTTCATTTTATTTTATTTTCTTCCATTTCAGCATTTCAAATGTTTCACTTAAGTCATTTATGAAATATTTAAACATTGCGTTTCATATTTCCAAAGATGTGATTTTAAAATATTTAATATTTCCTTTTTAAAGTCTTCAAATGTAATATTTTCCATCCAAAATGTGTTCACGAGTTTGATGCATTTCAATAAAAACATCAAATATTTGATACTTCATATTTGTTATGATATTGCTATCGAGGGATTCAGCAGGTGAGTTTGACTCGAGAAACTTCTGCGGTTGAATCGATGCTAATATCATAATTGTTCTGTTGTGGAAAAATACCTCCTGCTATCACTTCATATTTGACTTATTCAAATATTTTCAAAGTAATAATATTAAGTTTTTAATAATAAAGACTTTATTTTGCAAAGAAAAAATATCGTTTTATAATTTTACCAAGGTATTTTAAAATTCAATTTCCAAAATTACCCAAGGTAATATAAAATTGATTTCCTAAATCACTTAAGGTAATAATATTAAATTCAATTATTCTTATATATTTAATATATATATTTATATATTTTTATTATAGATTTATTTACTCTGATATATATGTATATATATATATATTTAAATATTACTATTTAAATATATTTTCATATATACATATATATATATATATATATTTAAGTAAAACTATAATATAAATATATACGTATATATTATTAAATATATAAACATTTACATATTTAAATATTTACACTTATACGTATTAATTGTTACATATGTATATTGCGAGCCAGTCAACATACTTTCAATATACATACATACGTATTCATGTAAATATGATTATATGTAAATTCCAATCAAATATTATTATTAACATCATTATTCACAAGCAATAGGTAACGTGGGTATGTATATCATTGTACACAGTGTACACGTAAATGTATGTATATCATGTCGATACGTACATATGGGCATATCCATTTTCTGAGCATACATATGTATTGACATATATATACATATGGATACGTGTACATTATATACATGTATTCACATACTCACTTCACCTATTAACATATATCCATTCACGTTTTCCACATTAAGGTTAAAGCATAGTAAGTCAGACAAATGAGTAATCATCATTTTCAAAGCATAAAGAAGTAAACATAACTCCTAAAGCCTAAGGATGACTTATCTAGACCAACATAACTGACTTGGTTTCTTAGAGCCTATACTGACGTGTGTGTAAGCTCAATTGGTAATCGTTACTGTTTATCCGACCAAGTTCCTCCCCGAATGATGTCTCTCCTCTGTCTGGAGGAACAATCTTCATACCTGCACACCATGACATGACATCGGCAGTCATATGCTCATAACAAGGTAAAAACATCTCACAAGTTAGAATAACATTATTCCATAATTGTATGCAACATTTAATCAAGAATTAAATCAATAGAAGTAACAATCAAATGAAACCATCATTTAAACAGAACACCATTATTGATAACAAGAACATCATTGTTTTATTCATCATATTGATTCATCTGTTACAATCAATTTGCCCTATGAAATAATAGCTATAGAATTAGGTGTAGCGATGTTTGACATTTATATTAATAATGAAACTGCAGAAGAATCTATAGAAAACCCAACAAAGGAAAGAAAAAACTTACAAATTGATTCATTGTATCTCTGTAACTCCAAAGCGCAGATGCTCCAAAGCACTATATCTCTATAATAGAACAACACAGTCTATTTATAAGCGAAGGTTAGATTGAGAAATTATTTGCATGGTAGTGTTTGGATGGTGGTGTATTTGAAGTTTTTTTGCATTTAATGAGAGCATGATGATAAGCTAGAAACCTCTACTTCTCTCCAACACCTATACCACTAACATTAACAGCTAGACTCCCTACCATCTATGTTCGTGTCAGTTGCTTAGCCTAGCCTTTGCTCCTACTGGCCATTATACTATTCACTAAAACCATAACCACACTGTTACCTCACAGAAGGAAAGGACACTATGTGTACTTGTAGCGCACAAAAGCTAAAGCAGCAGAGGCTAGGGTAAGCTGCATCTCTCACTTCTCCACAGACGTCCATGTAGTGTAATGATAGGTCCTAGCAGAGCAGATTTCCTCAGGAATCGACAGCTGGAAGAGGTATAGATTTCTAGAGCCATTAATGAAGCATTGGCGTTAATCATATCCCCTATTCACCCCTAGAAAATTACACAAAAATCTCATCTTCATAGCCTCTAAGCATAGCACTCCAACATTCATTAAACAGTGGAGTGTAATTGCAGTGTCATGAGCTTTCTTCAAAATATTTGTAGAATGCATATCCAATAATCAATTCACAGCAAGGCGTGCATTGATGAGAAATTATTTGGAAGGGGCAAACCAAATCTGTAAGCATGAAAACATTGATGAAAATATTTTGAGGGCAAATCAAATGCAGTAAACATCGATGTCAATTAAATCATTAATTGGTGAATCATTCTCAATCTCCCTACAACGTGTTGCTGAATCATTCTCAATCTCCTACAAGCGCCACTTGAATCTACTCAAAGGCAAACACGAGAAAAGTAGATCCTAAAGATGTCGAGGATTTTAGATCTCCTAGAATCTTGAGTTCTTGAGACAAATGAAAATATTAACTATCAGCCCGAGGCACCATATAAAGTGAATGGTAACTTATCGATTGCTTCCCCATGGCGGTGACCCTAAAAACTCAAAAATAAGAGCATCCAAAGAATGGTTTGTCGTTGGCGACATGGTTTTGGTATGAGTAAATGGTTTTACAGTGTGAAACCTTGGTATGCGGACTCTTTTGGGTGACGAAGACCCTGATAAAGCCTATTGGCTAAATTATTGATTAGTTAGTATATACACAAAGAGGACACCTTGACAAATATATGTTGATGTGGCATCATATTTGATGATGTGGTCTAGAAATGAAAGCTATAAGCAGGGGACTTGCCAAGTAAGCTGCTGTAAAAAAATTGGGAGTGATTTGAAATTTGCATGTAGGATAATTAGAAGTGTGAAGCTAAGGTGCTAAACTACTGGGTCCTCTCCCCTATGCAATATGAATCCCATCTTTTTATTGAAACAAAGACGAAAGAAATCCTAAGTTGGTGGGTTTCAAAATTCCCCATGAATGGTGTGCAGGCAGGGATTAAATTTGATAATTGACCTTGTCTGTAAGTAATTTTTTTAGGGCATTTGCATTCTTAAGAATTACTCATTTTCTGCCCAAACTTTTACCTTGCATCCAATAAGAATTACCCATTGGAACCAAGTTGATGTGTTGATACATTGCTAATCGGAGGAAATGTTGTAGTACTTCCTACGTGGCAAGTACCTTGCCTTTGTAGTATTCTAATTAGAGATTTGTAGAGTTGGAATAAAAATAAATGTAAGTTTAATTAATGTGAATAAAATTAAATGTAATATTTTTTAATTGTTGTATTTTAGTTTTGACTTTTGTATTTTGTGTTTTGTTTGATTAATAGTGTTGGTTTTTTATATGTTTTGATTATGTAATGTAATATCTTGTTTGATGTTAAATATTTGAAAATAAAATAAGTGGAATATTTTTTAGGCTACTTGCGGGAATAGAGATTGTAGGACCCTATATATGGCTGCGATTATTAACTGTCTCAAACTTTTAGCATTGGCCCGTGGTGCGACCGCCCTCGTTACCCGCGGGCGGAGGCCCAGAACTTCATTGACCCGGCTGAGCATAGCGAAATTACTTAGCCAGCAGAGCTGGGGCCTTAAAATAAATTGGAATAAATGTTTATTGTTTGGTATTATTTTTTTTCAAAAAAATTAAAGTTGAATACATTTGAATATTTATATAATGAACCCATTCATTGACAGAAGAAAGTAGTCTATGAATTATTTGTACTAGACATAATTATGACTAATAAAGTTGAAGTTGAGTTTGTTCTTTAAAATACATATTTGTTACACATTAAATAATCAAATGATTTATTATTAAAAATAATTCTTAGATTGATTTTAGTTGATTTTGAATTTGATAGTGAAATCTTCATATTATAGTTAGTTGAAGTTAAATATACTATTAATATAATAAATATATTATATTCTAATTTAATATTAATAATTTATAAATCATATCATATAAACTAATTAAATAGGTAATATTATAATATAAATATATTTTAAAATATTGTTATAATTATTAATATAGTGATTTACTATTATATTAATTATATTAATAGTAATAATATAATAATATTAATATTATAATTAACATAGTAGTCAATTAAGATAGTTTATTAATATAAAATAACCTATCTTATATTGTATTTAAATATATAATATAAATTAATATTAAAAATAATATAAATTAATATAAACTATTATATAATATAAATTAATATATTACCTACATAATCTTAAAAGGAGACATATATAATCAAATTAGACTATAAAATATTAAAACATAGATAAAAATATTAGTTTAATGTAAAGAATAATACAATTTTTTTAATAGTGTGAATCCAAATCAAGCATTTATTAAGCCAATAACACACAACTTTTTTAACCAATCATATGCACAAAAAAATAATTTTATAATTTATAAAATTAAATATTTTACAAATTGACTTTACAAAATTGAATTTTATTTTAATTTTTGTTTAAATATTATTTTTGATTGGTTGAAAACTAAATTATTAATAACTAATTAACTAAAAAAAACCAAATAATAGTACTATAGTACTAATAATAAAACTTTGGTATTGCTATATAAATAGCTCTAGACGCAGGTACTCCCATTCCGTGACACTTGCTCTAATTCACAATAATCAAATGAGTCTCTAGGCACTAAGAGGAATTTTCAGATCTCGAAGCATCTTAATTGACAAATTGTGAATAGGATATGGGAGAAAGTTAGGACCACACAATCGTAAATTATGCTGTATTCCATCGAATCTTAGGAGACTCCCTGGCATTACAAGAACCTCACCCTTCTTAAGGGAGTGCTTATTTTTTATGCGAAACGTATATTTACCCTCATTAACTGTGTATATCCTCTAATCAACAACAGGGCGAGTAGGCGATTCCTGCAGTTCAGGTAAACAAAATCTCTAGTTCACATTAATAGGCATCTCTAACTTTTGCTTGGTTCTGAATCGCCTATCAGGCTTAGTTTTACATTTTCATCAGGTGGGTATGTTGAATTAATCAATCTTACTGTGTGTTGATCAATGGTATTTAATTTTTTACATTGTTAAATCATGCGTAATTGGAATTGTAGATCACTTAAAATTGCTTAAGGCTATTGTGTTTCCTCTTCCTCCTCTTCCTCCAATGCGAGCTAACAAATAAAAAATAGAAAAATGTTGCCTACAAAAGCACATTTCTTGCCAAATATATCTTACCGTATAGGAGTGATGAATTGGTATTTCATTTCAATGTGTATGCATCTTCAAGAAATTTGCCACCCAAGTATTCTTATGGTATACTTAATAGGCTCTCCGGAAGATTTTCTTCAATTTTGACGAAGCTGTATGCCAATCTTAGGGAGAAGCTGGCTCTTATTAATGTTTTTCTTTAAAATATTCTCTAAATTTGGCTTGATGGCATGATAGTCTTATTTTCAAATACCAAAGAGTCCTTTATTTATGAGTAACCATTCAAGGAGCTTATGAAAAACTGTTATGGCAATTTTGAGGTACCATATCTATTTACATCTCTACATATTCTCTGTTCTTTTGTGATTTGGATTCTTCGTTTAATTTATTTTGAGCTAGTGAGCTTCAAGGCTACAATGCTAGTCCATTTATTAGGTTGTCTGAATCCAAAAGCTTGGATGGGGTGAAATTTTGCTGCAGAGAATACACACTGGTTGGTGGAGGCCAGGTAATCATGGGACCAAGTGATTAAACGTAATTACAGGAGGAATTGCTCCACTCCTCAGGATGGTCAAAGGTCAATAGTCTCATGTCTGGGTACTCTTCAAGAGGATTTAGGCTGCCTGATTGGATGTCATTTCCAATTAGTCTACTATAAACAGCATAGCATAAATATTTGATTTCCAGATTTTGATTAGCAATCAGAAGGCTGGAGTCGTTACATCATTGACAATACTTTGTTTTGATTTATAATTGGAATGCCAAGGAACTGGCCATGTGGTTGAATGACAAGCTGTCCAAATGATCAAGCTTGAAATTCCACTGTTTCCAAAATCAGGTTGATTTGTTTAGTGTCCAGGGTTCTCTATCTTCCTCTTCGTCTCTGCTATTATAATTTAGTTATTGTTCTTTATTTAAATTATCAAATTTTAAGGTCTCAATTCTATAGTGGACCCATCCATTAACACACCACTATGTGATCATAGCCACAATATTTTTCCTTAGTGACCGAGTACTCCCAAATTTGACACAAATCTGTGGAAAACCAGTAGAATTGATTCTTTGTGAGTAATTTCTGAAATTTCACCAAGTGCCAAGTCTACACTCACGATACTTCATTGTCTGTATATTGATTTTTTGCAACCCCTCACATTAATGTTTTCCTATTTGATACATGTTTTTATACTTATTTTGACGACGAGTGAGTGGAGTTTTAGTGAATGAAAATTATGTCAAATTTTAAATTTAAATTTGTTTATTTTCTATTCCAAGTTTTCCCAGAGTATGGGTCCTGCTCTTAACTTTTTTGCTTCACTGAATTGGTGCAAGTCCAGGTGATATGACCTTAAAGGTGGGTTTTCGTTTGCATAATGTAAAACAACTCTTATAGCAACTGATTTGTTGAAGATTGCATCGGCTTTCTTAGATTTAAACTGTTGACTAACTGATTCAATTATCCATGAATTTTGAGAAAAGGTGAAGTCAACTTGAATCTAATAACTCATAGTATCAACCAGGAACCTTTCTTGTCTGTTGCCAATGTAGTTTGGGGTATTTGCAGTGTTTCGCAGTGACATACCTGACATTAGATTCAAGACACACCTGGATATGATGACTCACTCCGTGTACTTGAGCAATGCACTCCAATATTGGTCTGTATGTGCTGGGGGCACTTCTGACATGGAACGACATGCACCCTAGCCTCTCTGTGAACCCTACATATGGGGTTTGATATATATATCAGCTAAAAATGAGATAAACTGATCCATAATCAGTGGTAGGCATGTCACACTCTGGCACATCAGCATATGGATTCAAATGAGATGCTTTCAAACTATCTCTGTATGCCCCAATACCAGGTTGATAATGTATGTTAAATACAATGACATGTGCAATCAAGGGCTAAAATAGAGAACAACTCAACATGCAGAAATAAACAACCTTGCTATTACACACACAAAATGCAAAGACAAGGTTAACTCTGGAGAAACCTTCAAATGGGCAGATAATTCTTGGAAGAGTGAGCAGTGCTCTTCATGCCACTAATCCATAGTCTTAAAAGTGTCACATTGCCTCTATGGGCTTACAACTATACCTGAGTGTATACTATCATGAAGAAAACATGACCTTTAGCTACATTCACAGCAGTGTGCAATGAAGGATCACAACCTCTGTAGTGAGAAAAGATGGACTTCTAGCTCCGCATGAAGGACTTCTACCACTGAACTCCTTGAAATGTATTTGCTGTCCGCACTTGCAGCAGCCCAGAAATTTGTTGCAGCAGCTCCATTGGCTCAATATGCAACCTCTACTGTAAATGAGTTGTTACCATTGCCCAACAAGTCAACATTGGCCACTCAATGGGATGTCGGAAGGGAGTTGCTCCACACTTGTGGCAGCATACTTATACCTTCCATCAACACCCTGTCAACTAACCAGTCTCTGCTAACTTGTCAGCCTACATGCATGGCTCCAACAATCTCTGATAGCCAAGATTATAGCCTGGTTCCAAGATTTGCCCACAAAACTTCCCATGGCTCTGACAGTCTCTGTCAGCCAGGTCAAGCAAAGCTCAGCCAAGCCCCTTTAACACTGTTAGCCCGAATGGCTCTTGCTTACATTGACAGCCAGCTCACCAACTCTGCCATTAGCCAAGGGTCCAAGGGTCCTTCCTAAGTCCTAACAATGGCTTCACACACCTTTAAAACCAAGAACCTCTCTTCCCTTCAACCCTTCACTTTCTTCTTTTATCATTTCAATAACCATGCTGGCTAGGGAACCAATGGATGCTGCCCAACAGGCTAACTGATGCTCAACTCAGGAAATCAGCTTGTGGCCTTCAACCATCACTGTCCAGAGAAATAACAGTCATGGCTAGGGCGGAGGAAAATGGCGTTGCCTAGAACAGGGGAGATGATTGCCCAACAGATGGAATGCATGCCTTGCCAACAAAGCAGAATAAACACATGCAGGAAGGTGAAGGGATGATCACCCAACATAGGAAAATAAAGTGCTTGTGAATCTGTAGTTGCAATTGCCAAAAGGGTAAACAGTTTGTCATTGGAGAACCCCAACAATCACATGCCCAGAGGGAATAACAGGGAATAACAAGCTGCTTGTAAGGAATGTGAACAGACACCCGCCAAGAAGGAAAGCAAATAACTGCCATAGAAACAGTTACTGCCAAAGGAGGATTGGAGGTTGCTGTTAGGGATGATGAACATCTATGCCCATTTAGGGAAAATGTTTCCACTGTCAGGAATAATGGTTGCCACCATTATAGGAAAATAGTTGCCATCCGATGAACTACCCTTTTGACTTTCTCTCGACCACTTCATCCTCTCTATTGCTGCCATCTACACCCACATGACATTTTGTCCCTTGTGCAACTACTAGACTATGCCACATCTGCTTGATTAATTGATGAAACCATTTGGATAGACTTGTAGCACTACTGCAAGCAATATTATTGCCCAAATGGAATGATTTGAACTGCTACAGGTGTTCTGTCGTATAACTAAATCAAATATGGCACTGGAAATAGTCAACCAATTGTTAGAGTGAAGCCTATCACTCTCAGTGCTGCTGCAGGTGAACTTGCAGTAGACTTGAACACTTGTGGCATTTGCCATATGTGAACTGGCAGCACCACCAAGTCTTTGCAAGCTGCTACAGGTGACTGCAGGCTTGTTGTGGGTGTCATTTAACTTGATGCAGATGACTTGCAGGCTTGTTATGGGTGCCGTTTAACTTGATGCAGATGACTTGCAGGCTTGTTGTGGGTGTCATTTAACTTGCTGCAAGTGTCCTCCTGCCTTACTGTGGGTGTGTGCAGGTGTCTTGTGGCTTGACCCCATTTGTCCTCCTAAAGTTAATCCACTTATGGATTAAAAACTCAAAAATAAAAAGCAAAAAATTAAAAACAAATCTATAAAGATAATGACTAGTATTCATATCTTGATTCTAAAGTTTTTTTTTTGTTTTTGAAATGCATGGATATGTGACATGTATAAACTTTTTAATTGTTTTATTTATGATATACGGCTGCATCCCTGTAACCAAGTTTTGGGGTCCACCGGGTAGTCCGTGTGCACACCCTACATACCTCTGCACCCATGTAACTTAGGTATTTTTCCATTTTGTAATTAAATCCATGGTGAAAATGTATTTGGAGCCCTTCTCAACAAAAATATTGTCCAAACTATGCATTCTTGTATTGTGGTTTTTCTTTTCTTGTTTTTTGGTCTTAAAAGTAGCTTCAGGTTAAAAAACATCTGTTGGCCATGGTTGGTTCATAAGGATTTTGCAATTCAATAATCAATTATGTATTGCACCTGGAACACTATTTTGTATCTGATGAAGCAGCAATGTGGCTATATTTCAAAATTCCTCATTGTTATGTGACTTGGTGGTTTGAAAATTGGCTGGTGATCAAGTGGTGATCTTAGTTTGATGACTCTTGCTATCAATAATAAAGTGAATCATAAAAGTTTGTTTCCTTTCAAGAGAGAAATGAGCAAATATTGAAAGTTTAATGGTCCAAGCATCCAATAAGCAAAATATGCTGAACTATAATAGAAATATACACATCAAAAGATATATGGAGGGTAACATTGTTCTCAAGTATTAACAAATTCCAGAAACATCCTTCACAAATGGTTACACCATACAGTAATCCTTATGGGAACACTCCATAAAATCTCCCAATATGAGAGTTGAACCGATACAATACCAATAGCTCACATGATGCTTATGAAATGATACGAGTATCACGTTTAGTATGCCAAGAGGCATTCTACACTGCCATCACAGAGCCTCATGTTGTGAGCATATGCATTTATTTATTTAATAGCTCTTCAAATATAAATAAATTAAACAATGTAAATAAAATAACTCTTTCACTAAATAAAAATAGTTCTTTAAATAATAATAAAGTAAACAATGTAAATAAAATGAAATAAAATAAAATAATTCTTAAGTAAATAAAATAGCTCTAAACTGATATTTCCTGGTGTTTTTCAGATAGATGTATTTAAGATATCTATACTAGTTATAATAGCTAATTTAATAACATTTGACAAGGATAAACCCTTAAGTCACAAGCTACACATTTGATTGACAAGGTACCTTGTATGACTTAAGTTAAACATAATCAATTTGACCCAGTATAAGTTATAACTAATCAGTGGGTATGCATACATATCAGCCAGTTCGTAGCTCCTATATGCATCATAATATCATTAAGGCCTAGATACATAATATTTCACTTCCCTTGCCAATGCTTTATTATCAAAGCATTTGAACCAATGAATTAATATGATCTTTTGATGCTGCCATACTTACTTATAATGGGGCAACTTGTGTGGGGTAAGTTATGTTGGTGCATATTTATTTTCTTGCATTTAGTTAATTACTTTATTGCATATTTGTACGTAGAATAGGACAAACTTGCTTAGGTAGGTTGCATTCACATATGTAACTTGTATTTTGCTTATTTGGTGGAATTGTACTACACACATGTGAGTACATCTTTATCCCACATTGGTTGTACATTCACATCTCATGTACCCACCTCATGTACTCTTGTAAATAATCTCATTTTGTATATTTGCATCCTTTGATAAAATTTATTTTCTTATTATGGGTCTCTTTAGTGCTTTCATTGAAGCTCCTTGATTCTGGGTGGTTATCCCCATAGCCTAATCTTATATGGTATTAAATTTTTTTTTGTATCAAATCTTACATGGTATCAAAGCTTGTGGAATTGTTTTTTGTCAAACTTTGTGGAGAGGTAGGTTGCAAATCTTGTATTTTCTTGAAAAGTTGAGTATGCTCTTCTCATGAATTGAATGATGATTTGCAAAATTAGAAAAAAATGATAGAAATACTAGACTCTAGGGGAGCTTCTCTTTTAACTTTTTATTGTAGCTACATTTTTTAGCTTGATAGAGAAAATCTAAACTCATCATTGCGTCTAGAGTGTCCAAAAAAGTCAGTTTCGCCTTTTATTGTGTCTAAATCGAACATTGGAGGCTAGATCTACAAAGGTTTGAAGGGAGGTGTTTGCCAAATCTAGTAGGTATCTGATCATTTGGAGTATTTTGGGGCAAAATCAACTATGCCATTCTATCAAAAAACCCAAAAATCTATAGATTGAATGTTATTTCATCAAAATTAGACTTTGCCCCAGATCCTTAGGAATTTTTTCCCCTTGGCCATATGGATCATACAACAAGGCATATAGGCAACATATTTTGAAACTTGATGGAATATTGTGTAGTGCTGATGTAGGCAAATCTAAGGTGTACATAGAGAATCTATATGTTTTTTAATAGTTTCTAAGGTTTTTTTAATTAAAAAGCTTGTAGTTTTTAAATTTGGCTAGTTACACCTACTCCCATGGGTATTGTAGGGTATTGTGGTACAAACCTTATCTCCTGTTTGTTAGTACAGGATGCCAATAGTTGTAGGCCCTTGTGGGCACATTGCCAGACCAACCGCCATTAGCCCCATCACTAGTTGGGATTTTTTGCTGGCCATTGCAATAATAATATGAGTGGGTGATGCTTCCAAAGTTGTGACCTCTCCATCAATGACACCTCAAATATTAGTGGTGCTTTGTACATTCGGCTCTACGACTCCTCTGCTATAGTTAGACCTTTGCTCCACCATTAATGGCAAAAATTGGCAAGTTTTTTGAAACCACACTTTGTACCTTTAAAACCACCTATGCATCCTAGGTAGTGGTCCTTTTCTCCACCACTAATGGCAAAAATTGGCAAGTTTTTTGAAACCACACTTTGTACCCATAAAACCACCTATGCATCCTAGGTAGTGGTCCTTTGTTTCTAGGTAGTGTTTTTTCATACAAATAGTGGTTTCACGACAAGGGGTTAGCAATTTCAAGTTCACTAGAGAATTTTTTGTCATGTTCAGAGTATTGTCACCGGTGTTTGTTGACATCATTATTCTTGTTTTACTCCCATTTCCATTAAGTTTTGAATTGTCACTTCTTCTATTTAGGCTTGAGATTCTTGATTTGATTGTGGCACTTCTCGATATTGACATGGTGACATTTGAGCAACTTCTAGAGACATCACACATTTTGAGTTTTCTTCCCCTATATTGCTTTTAGGAATGGGAAGATACCTTACATACACCTTTAGCCATAGATCATTTTCAACATTCAATGTTGAGCATTCACCATTGATGTTGGAGACTACTCTTTAGGGGGGATTGCATGGTCTCTCTTATATTCGTCTCTTTGGGGGTGAGTTTTTTCCTATGGGATTTCTCCTTTTCTTCTTTTGAGGGGCATCATTTTGTACATGGGTAACTAACATAGCTACACATTTGTCAAGACCCATCCATCTTTCCTACCCACCTAAGCTATGCTTATGGGGCGTTGTCAATGTTATTTATTTTCTTGCATATTTGCACCTAGGATAGGATAAGCTTGCTTAGATACCATGTTATTTATTTTCTTGCATTTAGTTAATTACTTTATTGCATATTTGCATTTGGGATAGGATAAGCTTGCTTAGGTAGCTATCTACTTAGGTAGGCTGCACTTGCACAAGCAACTTGTACTCTATTTGTTTGGTAGAGTTGTACTACAAACATGCAAGTACACATCCTTTATCCCACATTGGTTTTACATTCACAACTCTTGGTGGTGTATCCTATATATACCCACCTCATATACTCTTGTAAATAATCTCATGTTGTATATTTGCATCCTTTGATAGAATACATTATTCTCTCATTTTGGGTCTCTTTTGTGCATTTATTTAAGCTCCTTGATCTTGGGTGGCTATTTCCACAACCAAATCTTACTTGGTATCGGAGATTTTTTATCAAATCTTACTAGCTACACTAACTTGTCTATGACTCGATAACCCCCATTTACACCATAACATAACAAGCCCAAGTATATAGACAAATAAAAGTTTACACATAAACTATGTTCTCTCTCTCATGGCAAAGATGGCAACCGTATTTTTTCCTTTTTCCCATTGAGATGGTTTTTGTATTATTGATTGCTTAGATATGCTACTATTAAATGATTAGGATGAAAATTAATTAGTTATTGTTGGGCTTCTAAGTAGGTTTTATTGTATATTGACAAACCTTTCCTTAGATCTTGCTAGCTCTTCAATAGGGGTACCATAAATTACAAATTACTCTAAGTTTGGATGATGACGCTGCCTAAAGATTAAAACCTTATTATAGTGAAGTGGCCTAATTGATACTGATATACTATTAATACTTATTTTTGAAAAGGAATTGAGCTTTTTAATAGCAACGGTAATAGTTGAGATTAGACTATCACTTGGTGACGATAAAGCAATGATGGAAGGTTGGACTTCCTAGCATGGTAGTTTTTTCATTTTTAGCTGAAAAAATGTGGGATTTATTGGGACCCTCTGATGCAGAGCTAGGAGGATCACAATTCAACTCAACCAATCATTCAAAGCAATGATACAAAATTCTTGCTCTTGGGCATTCTTGGATTACTTTGCAATAATACAACTGAGAAATCATCAACAATGACAAAATGCAACAAACTTGATTCACTTGACAACTTTCTTAAACTGATTCATCTCAAACAATGATTGAGTGCATTCTAGATCACATTGGAAACATTGTCATTGCAGCCCACAATTTAATGCAATGAACTGTCATTAATAACTTTCACAAAACAAATAATGAAGCCAATTGCTTCGGTGAGATTGAAGATAACATAATTATATACTTTTCCTCCAATTTTTATGAAGATCCAATGGTGGGAAAAAAAGTTAATTGCATTTTTCCCAAAACTGCAAACCCTAGGCAGGGTTCAGACCCTCCCTCACAAAAATGGTTATAACTTATTCAAATCTTAATGAAATTTGATGAGATTTGAAGCAAATTAAAGTAGATTCACATGGAAACAAAATACAATTGGTTTTAGATCAAAATATGGATTGTACAATCCATACCATCACATTTTTTCAGATTGCAAATTCTGCACAATATTGTTAGAATAGGGCAGTCTCACCAAAATAGTCATATCTCCCACAAAACTCAATGAGACAAAAAACATTGTAAACTAGAAACAAATATTTTTCCATCCATATATTATACTCCTTGATATGAGTCCATACTAGGCCGTACAATGCAGAACTTTAGCCTGAAAACAATGTAAGAATCAGAAAATGCACACAAAATTTGAGGTTTCCATTAATCAAACTTCAAAAATAATGTCTCCAACCCCCAATTCGAGTTTTGGAGGGTGTCTTTATACATTTCAAACCAAAACCAACTATTTTCAGCCACCTTTTGATCAGTTTGTTGACAAAACACCGTAATGACACTTTTTGACAAGTTGCTTGACAACTTTCTTGAGCAACTTTTACAATTTTTACAATATTTGCCTAAATTTCACCAAATGACCAAAAATGGTCCTAAACCACTTAGGATGGTCTCAAATGACCTTATTTACATCAATAAAGCCAAAACAAAGCAAAAACCAAAGTTTCACAATATAACTTAAAATTGCATCAAGGGTGCTCAGGGTGCTCTTGCACCACCCTCACTTTTCAAAATCTCCCTATGGGCTAATGAGTCTAGACATGAGACAAAATCACTACAAAATTTCACCTATATATTATATATTGATAGCTTTCATTACAAATCTTTTGAACTAGCCTTTTTGGATTGCTTTACCTAAAGGCTAAAACTAATTGTACTATGAAATTTAAACTAGATTAAACAAAAGATTAACTGTAGTTTGATAGGCCAAGTACTATCATCTAACTAACACCTACAAAATGTTTGATAGCAAAATTAATATTTTTTGTTTATTCAATTTTGTTGTCATTGAACTACATATCCATCTAGCACAAACCAAACTCCAAACACAATACCTACACAACACACAACACAAATAGGGGGTTTATCTCGAAGGATTTTCATCACCTTTTGGGATGTCCCAATTTGAATTTGAATTTGGCTTATTAGACAATCTCAATGCTGCCTCCATTGTGGTTGCAAAAGAGCCAACAAATAAATTTGATTGTAGTGGCTCCCAATATGCACTCTTCGAAAACCTTATGGGGTGATCCACAACATTCACCATGTTTGACTAGGCAGCCATTGACTTTTGGCATCACTTCCTTGCCATCTATTACCTTGTCCGTGTTCTTCGCTTCAAAAGATAGTAGAGGGATTTTATGTTGAGCAATCGATTATGATTCCCCAAGTATAATTTTGGTATGCTAAGTTTGTAGAAACCCCTGTTCTCACTGTTCCGGAATTGAATGATTTTTTTGTTTGTTTTTTGATTTTTTTTGTGTTTTGGGTTTTTGCATGCAATAATATAAAATGTGATTTTGAAAGGAATACTTCTAAAAATTAAAATAAATGCCAGAAGATATGAACTGAAGCAAATAGACCTCTGAAATGATAGCATATGGAATCATTATTCTTTCTGGATGATTACAAAGTTGAAACCCTAACATGCAGACCGACATGCAAAGTAAATTACAACATTTAGAAACCTGATTGCAGCCGCTTGTGAGGAGCTTGAAATGGTACGGCCAACCTCAAAAGATCTTCTTCCAGCCTCAAAAATGATGCAAACTCTCCCTGTGACCTAGGCGTCCAAACTGAAGAATATAGAAACCCAAAAGACAAGGCGTCCAGGCAAATATGAAAAGTACGGCCCTCAAGCTGATTTGTACGGCCCTTGAACAGCAGCAATAAAATCCATACCTCCTTGAAAATGGTGCCAGATGAAAACTAAATCAGCCGCTCAAGAAAATAACTCTGTTATGATGATTTGCAATTAACTCTGAAGTCAAAAAACTCTGAATAGGCTCTGTAATAACTTCTGGGTGAAGCTATCTCTTTGACAAGCAATAAATCAGCTGATATTCCACAGCCTTTGAACTGCAGACATTGAAGATGGTTCGTTCTCCAATGCAGAATGAAAATTGGAACCCTAGGCTCTATTCTCAGAAGAAAGAAGCAAAAGTCGATTTTCCAAAAATGCATAATGAACTTTTAAAACAAAGGGGTAAAATTTTTATTGAAACTCAAAGAACAACATTACAAAAAAATCAAGAGACCAGAGTCCCCAGGATAACCAAGACCACCAAGCAGGAAAAGACAAACATCCATCACCCATCACCTTCTCCCTCCCTGTCCTCAACTAGAATTCTCTCAAAGTCAGGACGAAGCGCCGGAGAGACCATTTCCCACTCCTCAATTCTCCATCCCTCAGCATACTCTGACGCCCATTTCGCCAAGCAATCAGCAGCCCTATTCCACTCCCTTGGAATATGAACGAAATTCACCAACTCCATTAATGAACTAACCCGCAAAATCTGTTGCACCACCCCAGCCAACTGCCAGCTAACATCCTCCACTTTCTGCTTAATAAGTAAATTGATCAAAACCTGGGAATCAGATTCACAAACAACCCTTCTCCAACCTAATTCATGAGCTTTCTCAAAAGCATAGAGAATTGCCAACCCTTCCATAAGGTTGACAGTATGAACACCCTCATATACTGAAAAGAGGAACACCACCGAACCCAAATGATCCCTACCAATTCCCCCAATACCAGCCGGCCCCGGATTGCCTCTGGAGGAGCCATCAGTATTGATTTTGAGAACCCCAATTGGGGGAGGCTGCCAGAAACCAGACCTTTGAACTCTCTGCTTCAAATGCTTACCACGCTTTACGCCTGCCGAGCCCAGGGACATCCCCTGAATCCCCAATCTCTCCGCCACTTCAGCATCCCTTTTCTCCAAGGGGAATTCCAACTCACACTTAGCCGCCACCGTCTCCTGAACCATGCCCAAAGTTCTCTGCCAAATTTGTTGCACCAACTTCTTTTCTCCACGAAATATTCGCCGGTTCCGCTCCAACCAAATCTGCCACAAAATGAAGATAGGACCCACAGACCACACCATCTGTAAAAAGGAAGCCATAGACGGAGGCCTACCCAACCTCTGCCAAAACTCAATCAAGGAAGAAGCATGGACACAGGGACTATTCCAAACCCCCCACCAGAAATGCCAAATCTTGAGGGAGAAAGGGCAGCGAAAGAACAAGTGAGCCGAGTCCTCCCCGTTAGCTCCACACAAAACACATATCGAGGGACCCTGGAAGCCACACTTCTGAATGTTATCCCAAGTCAAGCACCTATTCCAAGCCAAAGTCCACACAAAGCAATTACATTTTGGCCAGGAAGACTTGTTCCATATCTTCTTCCACCACTGAAATTCATCCCCCTCCACCCTATGGGACAGTAGCTCCTGGTAGCCAGAAGCAACCGTATAGTCCCCTTTAGGATTGGGAGACCAGGCAAGCACATCATCATTCTGGAGAGAACTGCAACGTCTACTAGAGAGGATACTATGTAGCTCAACACATTCCTCTGGCAACCCAACATCAGGCCATTCGTCTAGAGACTTCCATCCAGCCACCTCCAGCTGACCCCGAAAGGAAAATGACTTAAAGTCACTTACCCGAGTCCAGCCAATCTCACGAAATCTCTGACAGAGATTTAACAAGTGAGGAAACTGAGAGATAAGGGGGGGGTATCCATCCCACGAATCAGACCAGAATTGAACCTCAGTCCCCTTGTTACAAATCCAAAATAAGCCATCCTTAATAAGAGTAGCTCCTTTCTTAAGCGTACTCCAGATCACTGAGCCCTTTCCAAGAAGGGGGTAACGAGGCATCTCCATCTGAGGGATTCCTTGAAAATACTTCTGAGAAAGAATCTTGGCCCAACTCTTATTCTGCTCCTTACACCACCTCCAATATAGTTTCGCAGCCAAAGCCACACCAGTCAAAGCCATCTGCCGCAGACCCAAGCCACCATATTGCTTTGGGCTGCACACCACCTCCCATCTAACCAAGCTCCATTTGGAAGACTCCAAACTACCTGCCCATAAAAATTGACGTGTTACAGAATCCAAGTCCTTAACAAAACCCAAAGGGGCAACCTGAAGCATGCATCTGTAGATGGGCAAAGCTTGTACCACCGACTTGATAAGCTGAACACGGCCAGCAAAGGATAGCCACCGGTGAGTCCAGTGATTAACCTTTGCCCTAAATTTATCTAAAATGCTCTGCCATGACTCCCGAGGCAATCTGCCCACCGCGATAGGGAAACCAAGATAGGTCAAAGGAAGTGTCCCGATCTGAAATCTCAATGTTTGAGCAATCCTCCTCTGAATGGGACGCGGAGTGTTGAAGAAAAAAATAGATGACTTATCCTCATTGATTTGTTGGCCTGAGGCAACCAAGTAAACATCCAGCACTCTACGTAAATTAGAAGCCTCACGCATTGTGGCCCTACCCATCAGAGCAGTATCATCCACAAATTGAAGATGAGACTGTGGAGGTAAATTACCTCCCCACTGCCAACCCTGTATGCTACCCATCTCCACATTCCTTCTAAGCAATCTCCCTAAACCTTCAGCGAGGAGGATAAACAAGTACGGAGAGAGAGGGTCCCCCTGACGGAGGCCCCTAGAAGCACCGAATAGCTCAGAGTGATTCCCATTAATAAGCACAGAAAAAGAGACTGAGGTGACACAACTCTTAACCCATTGAATCCACTCCGCCGCAAACCCAAAAGCAGCAAGAACCTTCCACAAGAAGGACCATCGAACTCTGTCATAAGCTTTCGCCATATCTAATTTGATAAACATTGCCTTTTCCTTAGAGTTGGCCATAGAATGGATGACTTCAGTAGCAATAACAATCCCATCCAGAATCTGTCTGCCAGCAACAAAACCACTCTGTTCCTCGGAAATCAACTCCTCAAGACCCTTTTTCAACCTGTCAGCAATTACCTTAGAGATGATTTTGTAGATGACATTGCAAAGAGAAATGGGTCGAAATTGGCTTAACCTATCCGCCCCCTCACATTTGGGAATAAGAGCAAGGAAAGTAGAATTTAACGCCCTTAGCATCTGCTTGTTCCTTTGAGATTCTTGCACAACCTCCAGGAGATCCAAATTAATAATATCCCAAAATTCTTGGAAAAACTCGATCGGGAAGCCGTCGGGACCTGGTGCCTTCCCCTTTTGCATTTGGAACACAGTTCCTTCAAGTTCTTCCAGAGTGATATCATTCATAAGCTGTTGGTTCAGCTCCCTAGACACAAGATGAGGGATACAAGACAGAACCTGGGCCTCCTCAGGAGACCCCCCTTGCGAGTCCTCCCTAAAGAGAGAAGCAAAGTATTGTCTTACCTCATTGGAAATTTCAGGGAAGGAAGACAAATGTTCTCCCCCATCATTCACTAGACCAGAGATATAATTCCCATGCCTCCGCGCTTTCACCGAATTGAAGAAAAAAGATGTATTTTTATCCCCTTCCTGCAGCCAAACTATTCGAGCCTTCTGTTTCCAATATATTTCTTCCCTTAGCTCCCATTCCTCCAAGTTTCTCACAGCTTGTGCTTCAGCCTGAAGAAGCTCAGGTGTCACACCAACCTCCCTTAACCTCCTTGTGATACTATCCAAATCTTCCTGAGCCCCTGCCTTTTCTTGGAAGACATTCCCAAAACACTGAAAGTTCCAGCGCTTAAGCTGATATTTAACATGTTGAAGACACTTGGAAAAAATATACATTGCCGTCCCATAAGCAGGTCGACCACTCCTCCACCATTCTGCCACATAATCCCTTAGAGAAGGGTCACGCAACCACATGAGCTGGAACCTAAAAGAAGGTGTACGTGAAGCACAGGTTGAATCAATGGCAAGCTTGATAGGCCAGTGGTCTGAACCTTTCCAATCCAAGATCTCAGAGCGGGAAGACCACATCCCCCCAACCCAGTAGCAGGACACCAGAAAGCGATCCAGTCTTTCTGCGATGCAATAATCCCCAACTCGACGGTTGTTCCAAGTAAACTGCCCATTACTAGGCTTGATATCAACAAGATTTAAAGAGTTGATGCTATCCCTAAGCAGCAAAGCAGAGGGCTCCAGCCTCCCAGAACCACCCCGCTTCTCAGCCAACTCACAAATAGCATTGAAGTCACCAGCCATAATCCATGGATGGAAAGGTGCCATAGAACGGACTAACCTGATATGAGACCACAGATCTTGCTTACCCCGGATGTCAGTAGGAGCATAGATATTAGAAAAGAGAATAACCTCCCCTGTCTCAAAGCTAGAAGCAATCATAGACATTGTGGATTTAGAAGACATCCACCAAAGAGGTCAAAATTTTTGAGGATTCCAAAAACAGGCCACACCCCCAGAAGATCCATGAGCACCGATACATTGACACTCACCACACCTCCATAACCTGGGCACCAAGTCAAGCATACTCTCAACCGATAACTTAGTCTCTTGAAGAAAAAACACATCAGGACCATGCTTTCGAACTAAATCATGAACCGCTTTTTGTCGAGGGCCGCTGTTCAAGCCCCTTACATTCCATGAAAGAACTATCATTTCAAGGGACTCGAAAAGTGAGAATCCAGAGTCTTTACTGACCCTGACTCAACCAAATTCTCACCTGTCAATTTGATCTTTTCTACATCCTTCTTTCTACCTGGTTTGGCCAATTTCTCTACCCCACCTTTCTTAATATCTTTTTGCAAAATACCCAATTTTGGAGGCTTAGATTTCTTAGCCGAATCCAGATCTACACTTCGCCCAAGAGGGGAAGAGACCTCCCCCACTGCTGGAATAACGGCCAAAGAAACAGGAGTCTCCAGACCTGCTATCGGCATAGCAACATCTGTGAGCACGCCAGAATCATCTTGCGGTTCCACAGAAGAATCGTGAGCAGGTTCCTCTTGGGCAAACCCTTCAATCCCCTGCTCCAAATTTACCAAACCTGGGTTAACTTCCTGATGACTAAGGTCATCCAAAACCTCAAACCTGTTAAAAGTGCCCTCTTCTTGCCTTTCACTGAAAGGCCTCTTTTGCCCCCTACTCTTATTCTGAGCCTTGACAGGAACAAAACCCTCATTATCTACCCCTGCAGAAGGAGCGTAGCCCTTCCCCTTATCCGCCCTGGGAGGCTCCCTAGATGGCTGAGAGGGCTGGGGATCCACCGGCTTGTATCTTGGACACTTTCTCAGCAAGTGGCCATATTCACGACAGAGCCTGCAGCGGAAAGGAAGGGTCTCGTAGTCCAATTGCTGCACCCAAGAATAGGAACCCACACACATATCTATTGCATCGGGCAGAGGCTTACTTAGGTCAATTTCAACACAAATTCTAGCAAAAGTCATTACCTTTTTCCCCAAGGTTTGTGACGAAGCTCCAACTGGTTTTCCAAGGAGCGAAGCCAGCATAAGCAACACATCCTCCCGCCAGCATTCCACTGGAAGGCGAGGTAAACGAACCCACACCGGGACGCGATTAGGAAGCTCCTCAGCGGGGTTAAATCCTGCATGCCACGGCTTGATAAACAACCCCACCTTATTATGAAAATAAGGTCCTCCCTCAAACACCCTGTTGCGATCCGCTATGCAGTTAAAAGTGACCATGAAGTAATTATTAGCCAACAACATTAACTCCATTTCTCCCACTGGCTCCCACGTTCTCTGAGCCCAAGTCTCCAAAAAATGGAGTGAAACCCTCATCCCCAAAAATTTGCAATATAAGGAATGATTTGAGTAGTAATCAATATCTTCGGCAATCAGATCAGGCGGAACAACAAATTTCGGTCTCACCTTGCACCGCTCTAGACAGCCATTGACCTTTGTGATCCGTGAACCAGAGGACAATCCGACACTATCCATCCCAGGGTCTGTAGCAAATAAATTGTTATTAAACGTTGACATCCCATCCTTTGGGGTCATCGAGCAAAATGTTGCACGGAAACTCAAATCAGGGGTAACCCCAGAAGCTTCTCCTTTGGATAAATCCATCAAACCCTTTTCCAATGCATATACCCACAAAAAGAAATAATGGGCCGAAACCCCTACCACTCCTACCTCCCGAGCTTAGCACTAACGGCCACTCCAGCTCTCCCACACTCGCACCAGAGGAGAGGAAGAGACGTAGCACTGCAAGAAACCTCCTACAGCCCCCGATCCACCTTTACCAGCCAGGAAACTCACAAAAACCGGCCGCAGATTCGCGGCCACACCCGAAACCAACCTCCCACGCACGAGGAAACGCACCCCGAACATGCCAGGCGGCTCAAGAAGCAGAAGGAAGCTCCAGCCAGCCTCCCCAGACAACAGAACCAACCAGAAAAAGAATCCCGCCCCCAGAAATGCCAAAAAAACCCCTCCCAGTCAGCGAGTAAGATAAAGACCGATAGCGAGCTAGGCGGGGAGACTAGCTCGGCGGCAGTGTTAAGCCGACCACAGCAGATCGCCGAAATATGATCAATTATCTCTCAAAATGCATAATGAACTTCACTCTCAAGCGAACTTTTATATTTTCACAATTAGGGCGAACTTGGCACAAAACCCTAATTTTAAATAACTTTATATTTTTTCACTTAAATCTTTTCCTTAAGTTTGGCGTCCCTTTTTGATATAAAATTTAATTAAAAACTGGCCCCCTTTTATGATGGTCGACCCCTTCATAAGTCACTTTAAGTTATAATATAAAATTATATTATAACTTTATAATTTTAACTTCACTTTTTAAATAATATTTATTCTGGCAAATAAATATTAATATCTCTTTGAATATTAGCCCAAATGATGAACCGTCTGAAGCCTGATGATAAGTGACTGATTCCGCATGTGCCTTGACCATACTGCTAAAAATAGCCGGAGCTCCAACTGCATGCAACCACTTACTAAAAATAGTAAGTCAAGCAAATGATGTCCGAAAGACCCCAAACGAAAGCCAAACTGAAATTCCTGATAACTGAAGCTGAGCCATGCCTCAACAAGACCCTCTATCCTCTGTATTAGCCTACGAGGGCCACATGATAGGCTAATCTCAAAAACTGGGAGATGTCAACAGGAAGGGGACATTACAGTCTGCCCCTCCTGAAATTGCTTGTCCTCAAGCAATCTCAACTCAGGATGCTGCAAAATCTCTTCACTCTCCCAAGTAGCGTCCTCCACTGGTAAATCTCTCCACTTTACCAGATATTCCCTGATAGTCCTCCTGCGTAACTGCCTTTCTCTGTACTCCAAAATAGACTCAGGTACTAGAATCAACTTTCCCTCATCATCTAAGGGAGGCAACACCACTGAAGGTATCACATGATGACCTAATGCCTTTTTGAGGCACGACACATGAAAAACATTGTGAACCTTACTATCTGCTGGAAGCTCTAGCTCGTAACCCACCTCTCCAACACGTCTGACAACCCTGAAAGGACCATAGTATCGAGGCTTGAGCTTCTCTGACCCACTCTTCCTGAGAGTAGACTGTCGGTAGGGCTGCAACATGAGGTATACCATATCACCCACCTCAAAAGATCTCTCGGTTCTTTTCTGGTCTGCATACTGCTTCTGCTGATTTTGGGCCTTCGCTATGTTCTCCTTAAGAGCCCTCATAATGTCCTGGCTCTCTTGCAATAAATCTCCAGCGCTAGGCACTCTGCTGTCACTCAGCAGCAAATCAAGGAAACTAGGCGCCTCATACCCGTATAACGCCATGAATGGGGTCATCTGTATGGTCATGTGATAAGTGGTATTGTAACAATACTCACACAAGTATATCCATCTAACCCATGCCTTCTGCTGCCCTGCAATGTAGTTCCTGAGGTAACCTTCCACCCATTTGTTTACTATCTCTGTCTGACCATCGGTCTGTGGGTAGTAACTGGTGCTCGGTGTAAGCTCGGTCCCGCAAAGTCTGAACACCTCCTGCCAAAAGTGGCTCAAGAATCGACTATCCCTGTCACTGACTATGCTCCGAGGTAACCCATGCAATCTGAAAACCTCACGGAAAAATACCTTTGCTACTTGTGTAGCTGTGTAAGTGGTGGTGATCGGAAAGAAGTGGGCATACTTCGTCAGCCGATCCACTACTACATATATGCAATCTCGACCCTGGGCTTTAGGTAAGCCCGTAATAAAATCCATCGACAGGCATTCCCACTTCCTATTAGGAATCGGAAGTGGCTGCAACAATCCTGCTGGATATGTGTTCTCCTGTTTGTTCTGCTGACAAACAGGACACTCACGCACATATCGAAGAACATCTGCCTTAAGACCCTTCCATGTAAATCTCTCCCGAACCTGTCTGTATGTCTTAAAATATCCGGGGTGCCCTGTTGTAGGTATATCATGGAAAGTACGCAAAATGGTGTTCTTCATTTCTGACCCTGGAATCAAGAAAATTTTGTTCTTGTAGATGATCAACTCATTAACAAGTGTGTACCTGGTGTCTATAATTGATCCCTCAACAATACCAGATGCCCATGTGTCTCTGGCATACTCTGCCACAATCAAGTGCCTCCAATCCTCTGTAATCTGCACCATAGAACTCAGATGAGGTCGGCGGGAAAGAGCGTCAGCAACCACATTCTGTATACCTTTGATATAGGTGATATCAAAGTCATATGCCTGTAACTTACTCACCCACTTCTGCTGGCGGTCACTCAAGTCTCACTGCCCTAGGAAATGCCTCAAGCTATTATGATTAGTTTTAATGCAAAACTTACTGCCCACTAAATATTGCCTGAATTTGGCCAAGGCATGCATTATGGCCAACATTTCCTTATCATATATGCTGTAAACTCTCTCTGGTCCTCTGAGTTTCCTGCTCTCAAAAGCAATCGGGTGCTTGTCCTGCATAAGCACCGCTCCAATGCCCTCACCAGAAGCATCACACTGAAGCTCAAAAGGTTTTGCAAAATCAGGTAGTGCCAACACCGAACACGTAGTCATGAGCTCCTTGAACTTCTCAAAACACTCCTGTGCCTCAAGAGTCCAAATGAATGCACCTTTTTTCAACAAGTCAGTCATAGGTGCTGCATGGCGTGAATACCCATTAACAAATCTGCGGTAGAATCCACACAATCCAAGAAAACCTCGCAGCTGTGTAAAGCTCTCAGGGGTAGGCCACTCTATGATAGCACGAATCTTCTCAGGATCCATCCGCACTCCCTCTGCGCTGATAATATGACCTAAGTATAACAACTCAGTCATCCCCAAATCACATTTGGATTCCTTGGCATACAAGGACTCCCTCTCCAAAATACTAAGTACTGTCTCCAAGTGAGCCAAGTGCTCCTGCCATGTCCTGCTGTAGATCAAAATGTCATCGAAGAAGACAAGTACATATCTCCTCAACTGCGAATGGAAGACCCTGTTCATAGTAGACTGGAAAGTTGCTGGAGCATTGGTTAGCCCAAATGGCATAACCACAAACTCAAAGTGTCCACAATGATAGCGAAAAGCGGTCTTCTCAATATCCTGCTCACGAACTCTAATCTGGTGATATCCTGATCTCAAATCTATCTTCGTGAAATAACATGCACCATGAAGCTCATCAATAAGCTCATCTATGCGGGGTATAGGATATCTGTTCTTAATAGTCCTCTTATTCAGGACCTTGTAATCTATGCACATACGAAGAGTACCATCTTTCTTTTTCACTAGAACAACTGAAGAAGCAAATGGTGACTTACTCGGCCGAATGTGACCCATAGCGAGCAGCTCCTTGATAGTCTTCTCTATCTCATCCTTAAGCCGCTTCGGGTGCTGGTAAGGAGTAATCATGACGGGCTTGGCGCCCTCCTCAAGCTCTATGATGTGCTCAATACCCTTGTCAAGAGGTTTCCCAGGTGGAATGTCATTGAAAACCTTCCCATACTTAACTCTCAACTGTTGAATGTTAGGATGATACTCGGTCTTGTGCTGTCCCTCCTGTGTAGGCATCAAAGTACATTCTGCAGCCCACTCAACCATGTTGTGGCGTATAAGTCTCTCCATCCGTCGGAAGGAAATAGTTT
>VDFB02057018.1:0-14156 GCA_007258455.2 Sequoia sempervirens
GAGGTATGCGCCTTTTATAGTTTGCATCACCAACTCATCATCATTCAGGTTGTTTAGATTAATATAGATATGTTAGTCTAAGCATCTTTTCTATTGTGACAATATAGATTTCTCATTTTCCCACTTTTGCGATATTCCTGGGATGATTGATCATGGACCTGCTGCAACAATAGCCAGCTTTGATCCTTTCAGAGAGGTATGCAATAGATTACAACAATATAGATTGGTTATTCTAAGCGTCTTTTATAGTTTGCATTACCATCTCATTATATTTTGTGTCATTTAATAATATAGATTGGTTATTCTAAGCTACCTTGATGGTTTGTATAGGTGCTTGTCAGTCCAGAACATGAACATACTACTATTGTTGAAGACTGTGCCCTGAATGCCTCTAATAGGAAAATTTTGTAAAATTTGAATTCTAAAATTGGAAACAATGTAAAACGGCCATAATTGTGTATGGGCATAATCTATACCCAGTGATGTTTTTTGAAATATGGGACAAATGTATGGCATTGTATAAAGGGTATGTTTAAAATGTAAAGGGGTTGTATTTTGGAAACTCATAGGTTTTGTAAAGGGGTCTATTTTTGTACTTAATCGAGCTACAACCGAAGGTTTTCTTCCTGGTTCTTTCCTGTCGGTATGCTCGTTTGAACCAGGTTTTATAATACTATATAGTCCTCTCCCCTACTATCTCTTACTCTATCTCTTACTCAAAGAGTAAGGAGAGAGCTTAACCCATCTGTGCTTTTTGAAGAGACATACATATACTAGCAATCACATGTGCAGATGTAATGGGCACATTGATAGGTGCAATATGAAATTATGTATGCTACAATTGAAGTAATTGCAAGAAGTCTTGTTATGGTGAAAGTTTTATTAGAGAATACGTAATCATGTTTTCTTAAAGAAGTATTAATAGGTATTAATTTTGGATGTGTAAATCTCTTGTATTGTTAGAATGAGTACTTGAATGATCATGAGGTGTTGAGGGAAATATAGTTTTCATTAGTATTCTTTGGAATGCTTGGGATTGTTGTAATGGATTGAATAAAGAAGGTCATCACTGGGATTCACACAATTGTTGCCATCAATGAAATTGATCATCTCTCATATGTAATGCTTGGGAGTTACATTGGGAGAAGTGGATCATCTTTCCATAATGTTATAGGTTCCTACTTAGTTGATATGTTCATAGTGGAGGGCTAGTTTTGAGAATTTGTGCTCTCGATGAGTTATTGGTAAAATACATTATCTATTCATGGATTCTATCTTGAGTGCTATCATAATTACACGTTGGGGTGGTTCATGGTTTTAAACTATCAATAATTGTTTTGGTGGCAATTAGTTTGGGGAAACCACTTACATGGTTTTATCTTCCCATTGCTTTGTAAATTGGAGGAATTATATGGAGGTTTCATGGGTTATGCAAGTGTACTTGAGGCCTTCAAGGGCTTGAGACAGGTTTGGTTGAAGGAGTTTTTTTCTTTGAATCAATAAAGTTTCAATTGCTCAGTTCATATTTTATTGTTTTTCTTGTGTTTTCTGCCTATGCACAAGCCATTCAAGCATTTTTGTATAAAAAATTTATGTAGAAATGTTATTACATGTCTTGACATTATTTCAAGAGTGGAAGGCATGGAGAACTTGTTTTTGAAATAAAATGAAGAGTTAAAGGTCTAAAAATGGTGGTTTTTTTCACTTGAAAATAGAGTTTTTACCCTAGGGTTTGCAAAAATCTCTGAGATACCCAAAGTTTCTTTGTTTTCTAAGCATATTGGGGCCTAAATAAAGGTGTCTAAGGTGGTGGTAGAGTCTGAAATGTTGTGGAAGTGCTACATCCAATAAACCCTCAAGAATTACACTAAAAACAAGGGTTTTTTGATTTGACAGTTACAGGTCCGTACAAATCAAATCCAATTGCAGAATCTTCGTTTTCTTGGCAATTTATTTGCTGCCCCAAGGTTTCAGGGGTTTGTGTGGTGTTTGAAAGTATGTTGCTTTGCATTTTTGGGCTAATTGAGTAGCCTGTTCAAGGGTGAATGTATAGGAAGTCAATGCTGGTCCAAAGGAGTCTATGTTGTTTCTCATATATGTTGTGTAACTTGGATATGGGTGTTTGAATCAGTCATGTGTTTGTCTGGTGTTTTGGAAAATTGTGGAGTAATTGGACAAAAACTAGTTTCTCACTATTACAAGGGTTTAAGGGGGTTAAAGAAGGAAATGTGTATTTAGTTGCTTGTCAAGTTTTTAGGGGAGTTTTGGAATTTCCAAAGATTAGAATAATCTTGTTAGATGCCTCAAATAGGCAGGTTGCAAAGAGTTTGTGATTGTGCCCTTGTGTTGCATCAATTTTTCACCTAATTTCACTCGGTCCAATGTAGCTCGGAGTGATTCAGTGTATTTCGTTGCAAAAGAGGACCATCCCTAGCGTAAACGCTAATCTATCTAGACGCGGTTGGAACAGTCCATTTGGTCATAATGAAGTTAGGAATGAAAAGTTGCACCACTTTGCAACTTTATTAATCGCTTTCTGCATCCGCAACTTTCCCTCCACCTAAAAAGTCACCACAGAAAATGTCTTCGAGATAGCAAAACCGAGAGAGGTTTTTGTAGAAGGTCCCAACATGATCTCATAGCCTCAGACAGAGAGTCTGTAAGCATCATGGTCTCCGAGAAATATCCCTTCAAAGATTGTTGTCTTTTAGCACTTTGGACTCTCAAGGGAAATCGCTGGTCCAATGTAGCTCAGAGTGATTCGATGTATTTGGGTGCAAGAGAGGACCATCCCTAGCATAAACGTACCCATCCGGACGTTTTGGAACAGTCCGTTTGGTCGTACGAGTTGCGGAATGAAATTTGCACCACTTTGCAACTTTACATTGCTTGCATTTGGTAAATTTTCCCTCACTGAAAAGTCATCACTACAGGAAAACACCTATGAGATAGCAAAAACCGAGAGAGGTTTTTGTAGATGGTCCCAACACAATCCCATAGCCTTGGACGGAGAGTCTGTAAGCATCACGGTCTTTGAGAAATAGCCCTTCAAAGATTGCTGCCTTTTAGCACTTTGGACTCTTAAAGGAAATCGTCGGTCCAATGTAGCTCAGAGTGATTCGACGTATTTGGGTGCAAGAGAGGAAAATCCCTAGTGTAAATGTACCCATTTGGACGTGTTGGAATAGTCTGTTTGGTCGTACGAGTTGCGGAATGAAAGTTGCACCACTTTGCAACTTTACATTGCTTGCATTTGGCAACTTTTCCCTCCATTGAAAAGTCATCACCATAGGAAAACGCATTCAAGATAGCAAAAACCGAGAGAGGTTTTTGTAGAAGGTCCCAACACAATCCCATAGCCTCAGACGAAGAGTCTGTAAGCATCACGATCTCCGAGAAATAGACCTTCAAAGATCGCTGCCTTTTAGTACTTTGGACTCTTAAGGGAAATCGCCAGTCCAATGTAGCTTGGAGTGATTCAGCGTATTTGGGTGCAAGAGAGTACCATCCCTAGCGTAAACGTACACATCCGGACGTGTTGGAACAGTCTGTTTGGTCGTACGAGTTGTGGAATGAAAGTTGCACCACTTTGCAACTTTACACTACTTGCATTTGGCAATTTTTCCCTCCACTGAAAAGTCATCACCACAAGAAAACGCCTCCGAGATAGCAAAAACCGAGAGAGGTTTTTGTAGATAGTCCCAACACGATCCCATAGCCTCGGACAAAGAGTCTGTAAGTATCACGGTCTTCGAGAACTAGCCCTTCAAATATTGCTGCCTTTTATCACTTTGGACTCTTAAGGGAAATCGCCAGTCCAATGTAGCTCAGAGTGATTCGGCGTATTTGGGTGCAAGAGAAGACCATCCCTAGCGTAAACGTACCCATCTGTACGTGTTGGAACAGTCCGTTTGGTCGTACGAGTTATGGAATGAAAGCTGCAATTCACTTTGCAACTTTACACTGCTTGCATCTTACAACTTTTCCCTCCACTGAAAAGTCATCACCACAGAAAAATGCCTCTGAGATAGCAAAAATTGAGAGAGGTTTTTATAGATGGTCCCAAAACGATCCCATAGCCTTGATCTAAGAGTTCAGGAAGCATCACTTGGCCTCGAGAATAGGACTTCAAAGATTGCTTCCTTTTAGCACTTTGACTCTTAAGGGAAATCACGTCCAATGTAGCTTGGAGGATCTCCTCCGGGCGATTTGGGTGCAAAGAGGACCATCCTTAGCGAATAAAAATTCCATACCTGACGTGTTGGAATAGTCCGCTTGGTCGCACGTAGAAGCTGCGTAATGAAAGCACCCACTTTGCACTCTTACACCGCCAGACCGCAATTTTTCCTCCATCAAAAGTCGCCACCACAAGAAAAACGCCTCCAGATAGCAAAACCGAGAGGTTTCTTTGCAATTTATTTTCGCCCTGCTCTGTGGGTTTATGGTGTTTGAAAGTATGTTGCTTTGCATTTTTGGGCTAATTGAGTAGCTTGTTCAAGGGTGAATGTATAGGAAGTCAACGCTGGTCCAAAGGAGTCTATGTTGTTTCTCATATATGTTGTGTAACTTGGATATGGGTGTTTGAATCAGTCATGTGTTCGTCTAGTGTTTTGGAAAATTGTGGAGTAATTGGACGAAAAATAGTTTCTCACTATTATAATGGTTTAAGGGGGTTAAAGAGGGAAATGTGTATTTAGTTGCTTGTCAAGTTTTAAGGGAGTTTTGGACTGTCCAAAGAGGTCAGAATAATCTTGTTAGATGCCTCAAATAGGCAGGTTGCAAAGAGTTTGTGATTGTGCCCTTGTGTTTGCATCAATTTTTCACCTAATTTCACTCGGTCCAATGTAGCTTAGAGTGATTCAGTGTATTTCGTTGCAAAAGAGGACCATTCCTAGCGTAAACATACCCATCTAGACATGTTGGAACAGTCCGTTTGGTCGTTCAAGTTGCGGAATGAAAGTTGCACCACTTTGCAACTTTACACTGCTTGCATCTGACAACTTTTCCCTCCATTGAAAAGTCATCACCACAGGAAAACGCTTTCAAGATAGCAAAAATCGAGAGAGGTTTTTGTAGAAGGTCCCAACATGATCCCATAGCCTAGGACGAAGAGTCTATAAGCATCATGGTCTCTGAGAAATAGACCTTCAAAGAGTGTTGTCTTTTAGCACTTTGGACTCTTAAGGGAAATCGCCAGTCCAATGTAGCTCAGAGTAATTCGGCGCATTTGGGTGCAAGAGAGAACCATCCCTAGCGTAAACGTACCGATCTGGACATGTTGGAACAGTCTGTTTGGTCGTACGAGTTGCGGGATGAAAGTTGCACCACTTTGCAACTTTACACTGCTTGCATCTGGCAATTTTTCCCTCCACTAAAAAGTCATCACCACAAGAAAATGCCTCCAAGATAGCAAAAACCGAGAGGTTTTTGTAGATAGTCCCAACACGATCCCATAGCCTCGAACGGAGAGTCTGTAAGCATCACGGTCTTCGAGAACTAGCCCTTCAAAGATTGCTGACTTTTAGCACTTTGGACTCTTAAGGGAAATCGCCGGTCCAATGTAGCTCAGAGTGATTCGGTGTATTTGGGTGCAAGAGAGGACCATCCCTAACGTAAACGTACCCATCCAGACGTGTTGGAACAGTCCATTTGGTCGTACGAGTTGCAGAATGAAAGTTGCACCACTTTGTAACTTTACACTACTTGCATCTAACAACTTTTCCTTCCACTGAAAAGTCATCACCACAGGAAATCGCCTTCAAGATAGCAAAAACCAAGAGAGGTTTTTGTAGATGGTCCCAATACGATCCCATAGCCTCGGACGAAGAGTTTGTAAGCATCACGGTCTCCGAGAAATAGACTTTCAAAGATTGCTGCCTTTTAGCATTTGGACTCTTAAGGGAAATCGCCGGTCCAATGTAGCTTGGAGTGATTCAGCATATTTGGGTGCAAGAGAGGACCATCTCTAGCGTAAACGTACCCATCCGGACGTGTTGGAACAGCTCGTTTGGTCGTACGAGTTGTAGAATGAAAGTTGCACCACTTTGCAACTTTACACTGCTTGCATCTGACAACTTTTCCCTCCACTGAAAAGTTATCACCACAAGAAAACGCCTCCGAGATAGCAAAAAATGAGAGAGGTTTTTGTAGATGGTCCCAACACGATCTCATAGCCTCAGATGGAGAGTCGGTAAGCATCACGGTCTCCGAGAAATAGACCTTCAAAGATTGCTGTCTTTTAGCACTTTGGACTCTTTAGGGAAATCGCCAGTCCAATATAACTCGTAGTGATTCGGCGTATTTGGGTGCAAGAGAGGACCGTCCCGAGCGTAAACATACCCATCTGGACGTTTTGGAACAGTTTGTTTGGTCGTACGAATTGCAGAATGAAAGTTGCACCACTTTGCAACTTTACACTGCTTGCATTTGGCAACTTTCCCCTCCACTGAAAAGTCATCACCACAGGAAAACACCTCTGAGATAGCAAAAACCGAGAGAGATTTTTGTAGATAGTCCCTACACGATCCCATAGCCTAGGACGAAGAGTCTGTAAGCATCACGGTCTTCGAGAAATAGCCCTTCAAAGATTGTTGCCTTTTGGCACTTTGGACTCTTAAGGGAAACTAGAGGGCAACATAGTTAACTTCTTCACAAACTTGGTTTGAAGTAATTTCATTCTTTTTGTGCATTTAAAATGGAGTTTTAAGCCTTCCACCCTAAAAATGACCTCTAAATAACTTCAAACACCTTAACTACCTCATTCTTATTCATTTGTTTTGCAAACAAGCATTTTCATTCCAAGAGGCTGAGCTTTCATTTTTGCTTGTTGGATTGAATGCGGACCGTGACACAACTTTGTTTTTAAAAAAATTGTTCAACATCATTGAACTAAGAATTTATCACACATCTGTAGAGAAACAAATGAGTACCACAAACTAAAACACATTACACTTTAGTTCTCACTAACTTGATGTACTCTTCAACATCTCTCTTCTCTAAAAGCGACCTCTAAATCACTTCAAACACCTTAACTACCCTAAAAGCGACCCTAAAAGTGACCTCTAAATCACTTCAAACACCTTAACTACCTCATTCTTATTCATTTGTTTTGCAAACAAGCATTTTCATTCCAAGAGGCCGAGCTTTCATTTTTGCTTTCAAAGAAAAATCTTCCTATGCCATCAAGTTAATCAGCATGTGTAAACCAGGTTTTGTATTGTGGACCTATATTAAGCTACTACTACTCTCAAGACCAATGTAACAATGGGATACAAAATAACTTTTGAGATTGTAAGAAGACATCTGATAACTCTTGAGTGTACTAAAATAATTCTTATGATTTTTGAAGAATGTTGATAACTCTACTCACTTGTCTTATTTTTTCAATATCATACAAATTGAACCCTGGCATCAATAGACTTTGTATATCAAGCTACCACAATTCAAGTTTCAACGATGAATATTTATCATGCATGTTTTAAATGACATTCAAGTTTATAGTGGTTTTTTTGTTTATATGATGTTATGTGATATTCTAATCGTAATTCATGTTTAGGCTGCACATCTATATATATATATATATATATTATTTTTACATGTTTTCTCCATTGTTCGGCCCCTACATTGCAAGTAAATGGCTGCATAGTGTGTGGAATGAGGGGGCAGCAGGCCTGAGACCCCTTTAAAGTTTGTTTGAGTGTTTTCTTTTCATTTTTTGTGAGTTTTGTTCCAAGTTTCCTCAAAGAAATGTGGTCTCATAGAATTCCATGACAAGCTAACACAATTGATAGCTGCTCCTAGTTATTAGTTATGTAATGTGAAGTAATTGCATAACTGCTTAGGTTGACTTTGTAAAAACTATATTCTTATTGAATTTTTTTCATCCATCAGCATCTAGTTGTTACTTATGCAATGTGAAGTAATGCTTTGAGTTTGAAAGATGTGCAATGCAATGTAATCAGCAATATGAATATAAACTACATAATATTTAACCATTCTTTTTATGCTATTGTACATTGATATTTAACCATTGCTCACTTGATTAAATTTTCAAAAGAGTTTAATCATGCACATGAGGAGAAACTAATTCGATTGTCAACTTCTACTCATACAATGAACCTGCTCCGATAATCCAAGTGTATGTCCATATGCAAAATGGCATCAGCAAACAAACAGAGGACTGCACAATATTGGCATATGCCATCTCATTATCTATTCAAATTTACATGCCAAAATGTCTATGTCATCCTAAACTACTAGTGGATCATCAAAATGGAGCCTCTTTGAAGCACTCGTTGGCTATGAAGGTAGCTGCATAAGAAAAAGTCAAACCACAATTGAGATTAGTTATACTATATAATTTAAAATCGAATAATTAATATAAAATCAATACACATTGAATTATAATTGAACTCTAAAATTGAAATCTTGATTACACCTGAAATATAGTCTCTTGAAGGTCGAGTCTATATACCCTATCCAAAGAACTAACCAAACCAACTTTTGTAACGTCAATCTATATATGTGAACAAAATCATGAAATTGATCCAAGTTAGCATAGAATTGTCGGTAATAAGAACATATTTACCAAGCACAAAATAAAATAAACACATACCTTTTTAGGCTGATCTTTTTCTGTATCTCCTTGAGGTGTTTCAACACCTCCTCCTTCAGGTGTTCAAATACCTGCTCCTTCAGGTGTTATGGCACTTATCAACAATGATGTATAGCTCACAACCGCCTGTATATAAGAATGACAAGTACATATGAAACTACGAATATATGTCAATGTATGCATAATTAATAAAAGATCTTATAAATCTTAATTCAATCAAATTTGAGTTCAATTACCTTTCCCTTATCTAACATTGTGCCTCCATAGTCTGGAGAGTGTCGCACCTCGCTCGCACTAGGTGTTTCCTACAAGCAGAGAATAAGATAAACATATAAGTTAATATATAATTTCATTAATGACAATTCAAAGGACAAGCAAGTATACAATAAAAAAATGTAAATGAGTGAGTGTGAAAAATACATACTGTGTGCGTCTCGAGGCCAAATGAAATGGCCCTAAGGGTGCTATCAGTCACCCGTGTGAGCTCCTCATCAGACATTAACTGTTAAATAGACCATATAAATAAATATTAGTACTTGATACTATCTCTTATTAATATTCATTTAAAAAAAAATGCAAGTTATGAATTTACACCTTAAATGTTACCTATGTAACAACTCCAATGTCCACCTCTCTAACAGGAGAGGACTCTATAAGGTGTGCTCCACTCCTCTGCATGTGATCTACTATAATCTCCACATTCTGGATGTCATAATCAAAAGTGTCTAATGGCTGCTCAGGGGGCTGTACAATAGGACCCAAGCATATTTGCTGGCACGTATTGCAAATATGTGGCACACAAATATGTGGACCCGAGGAGGATGATGCAGCAGCACTAGATCCATCACCAAGATCACTAGACTGTGGCTGAGCTACTGAAGAAGCATGGGAAACCAAAAGACCACTCAAAAAGTGAATGGCCTGGATAGTTTGTGTGGCTGCATCCTCTGTAATATCTGGATGTTGTACTGGAGGTGGCAGAGGAAGGGGAGGACGAGGAACATGTGTGCACCTGACTACTCTAGTTGCCCCTGTCCTATCCTGGGGCATACCTCCACCAATGCCCTGGAAGGGTTTAATGTCAAATTAATTGACATGATGCCCTAACAAAAACTCAACATATAATTTTTAATAAAGTAAAAAGAGTACATCAAGATTATTGTTGGGTGGTTTATCAAAAACCATACACCAACAATCCCAAAAAGTTATCTACTATGCTATCGTGCCATTTTATAGGAATTTTGTTTTGTTAACACATTAAGCTGGAAAACGGTGTTGGGGTTAATAAATAAAGAGGTTATTTGGGCTTTTGTTATTTGGATATATTTCACATCATCATAAGACAATCAACATGCATAATATTGTGTCATGGTTTCTCACCATGAATGAAATGCATTATGTTGGGTGGAGAGCGTTTCTATATTTGTAATTATTCTTGTCAATGTGGTTGACATACAGAATAATCAAGGGATTTTCTTATAAACATCACAAATACCCCTCAATTGCTCCAATTTTTCATGAATTAAGTCTTCAATTAATGGTTGTGGAGGTGGTGGAGCATTTGGCATTTTTGTATTTTGATTCTTAGTTAGTGGATTTTCATTCTCAACTAGTGGAATTTGTGCATTCTCATTCTCGATAGCCATAATGCCTAATTAAAGTTAAAAAATAATTAATCTAAAATTAGACAATATAAAATGAAAATATTATAAAAATACCTTAAGTTTTTAAAAATCCAAAAAAATACTTTTAACAAAATCATAAAATTCTCTAATTTTTAATACAAATACATAAGAAACACTATTTTTAAAACAAAATCCATAAAAAACATTCATTTTTTTTTATCAAAATTCATTCTAAACTCAATTGTTTCATAAAAATTCAATCAAAAACCCTATTTTGAAAAAAAATCCACAAAAAACATTCTTTTTTATATCAAAATCCATTCTAAATTCAATTTTTTCATAAAAATTCAATCAAAAACCCTATTGTGAAAAAATATCCACAAAAAACATTCTTTTTCTTATCAAAATCCATTCTAAACTCAATTTTTTCATAAAAATTCAATCAAAAACCCTATTTAAAAAAAAATCCACAAAAAACTATTTGAAATTACTCAAATCTAATTCAAAATTGAATCAAATCAAATAAAAATAAAAAAACTTACCTTTTCAAATCAAATTTTGGCCAAATCGGATATCCGTTACGCGAAGAATCAATTCACTGTGCGCCCGCGGGTTGTTGACTGTGAAATAACTTTAAAACAACGACAGAGTTTTCATATATATGTTTTTTACAAATCGGATATCCGATTTGTAAAACTAGGTTTGGTGTTTGCTATGGTGGTGTGTACTGACACCCGAGCCTAAAAAAAGTCAACACGGTATTTTCGTGTTTTTTGGTCGATGAAAGACGTCATTTTTTCCTCATTGCCACTTTTTGGCCCACCATGATCCTGCACATACCCGACTCGTTATGGACACTACGAGATTACAATGGTGCCATTTGGGTTGACGAATTCCCCTGCAGTGTTCATGAGCTTAATGAACGGGGTATTCCACACCTTCTTGGACAAATTTGTGTTGATATTCTTGGATGACATTTTGACTTACTCACAGATAGTAGAGAAGCATGAGGAGCACTTGAGGTCTAGGTCTTATAGTGTTTGAGATGACATCAACTTTATGCCAATTTAGCTAAGTGCTCATTCTTTTAGACAAAGGTCCAATATTTGGGTCATATCATTTCAGGTGATGGTATCTTAGTAAATCCATCGAAGATTAGTGCCATTATGGATTGTCTGGTACCCACTAGTGTTATAGAGGTCAGGAGTTTTATGGGACTAGCTAGTTACTATCGTCGTTTTGTGGAGGGTTTCTCCAGGATAATGCATCCTATTACTTCCCTTTAGTGAAAGGGGAAGAAGTTTGAGTGGACAGAGCAGTGTGAGGGCATTTTAGACCCTTAAGGAGCATCTCACTATTGCTCCCATTCTGGCAATACCCGATACAACCTTAGATTTTGTGGTTTGTACAGATGCATTGTTGGATGGTATTGGGATGGTACTTATGTAGGAGGGTCGATTGATCGTGTATGAGTCGTGAAAACTCAAGACCCATGAGCTAAACTACCCCACACATGACTTAGAGCTAGCAACAGTAGTGCACACTCTTACTAGGTGGAGACACTTTCTTCTTGGCCATCATTTTCAGCTTCATTCCAATCATTCTAGCTTATAGTATATTTTCACTTAGCCGAACTTGAATGCTCAACAAAGACGTTGGATGGAGTTCTTGTGTGAGTATAAATTTGATGTACATTACATCAAAGGGAAGGAGAATGTAGTAGCTGATGCATTGAGTAGGTGACGACATGAGGTGATTGGCTAATGTAGTGGGTACAGACCTGAAGACTCACATCTTGCAGCAGTTGCCAGAGGATAATTGGTTCTATGAGGTTCAGAGTGAGTTACAGTCTCAGTGGGACCTTAGGGGAAAATATTTAGGGTACACCTTGGATTTAGATGGGTTGTTATGGCATAGAGGGTGCATATATGTTCCACAATATGGGGATCTTCAAACAGTGATATTGTTAGAGGCACATAAAACTCCATGTGCAGCACATCCAGGGGTAAAGAAGATGCATGCAAATCTTCGTTAGTTATATCATTGGGGAGGGATGTGTCGAGATATTGCAGAATTTGTTGCTCGATGCCTTGAGTTTCAAAGAGTCAAGGCCGAGCACCAACATCCAGTAGGACTCCTTTACCCCTATGAGATTCCAGAGTGGAAACGAGATACCATTTCCATGGACTTCATTGTTGGTCTACCTTTTCCTTCTGGACGCCATGATGCTATTATGGTGACAGTTGACAAGTTGACCAAGGTGAATCATTTCTCTCTAGTTCAGACTACCTACACAATGCCAACAATAGTGAGGGTGTTCTTGGATGATATTGTTAGGTTGCATTGGATTCCTCACATAATCATATCAAATAGGGATTTAGTTTTTATCTCAACATTTTGGCAAGCATTACAACAAACTTTGAACACTCAGCTCAATTTCAATACCACATATCATCCAAAGATGGATGGACAGACAAAGAGGGTTAATTAGGTATTAGAGGATATGCTACGTATGTATGTGATGGATCATTAGTCTGGATGGGAGGAGTACCTTTACCTAGTCAAGTTTTCCTACAACAACATTCACCACAGTTCTTTAGGTATGGCACCTTATCAAGAATTGTATGGAAGACCTTGCAGGACTCCATTGAGTTGGGATAGGATTGAGAGCAGGGTTTCCATTGGTCTAAAGTTGTTATAGGATATGGATTGACAGGTAGTTTTGATCAGACAATGGTTACAAGAGGCTCAAGATCATTAGAAGATGTATGTAGATGCTAAGAGGACATATCAGAGCTTTGTAGTGGGTGTTTGAGTATTCTTGAGTGCAGCCACATAAGACTCCAATATGATATGGAAAGCGCTCTAATCTTGCACCTCGGTTTGTGGGTCCCTTTGAGATTCTAGAGCATATAGGACCAACTGCTTATCGTCTAGCCTTTCCATCTAGCCTATCACGTATCCATAATGTTTTTCATGTTTCTATTTTGTGACGTTATGTGCATGATCCACCTCATGTTTTGGATTGGGATGCCTTACAGGTGGAGTTGAACAACCAGTTGGCGCTGGAGCCTATTTGCATCTTGGGTCATCAAATGTTGGCCCTTTGAGGACGAGAGATGGACTAGGTTAGTGTCCAGTAAGACATATATGATGACGTTGCTGCCACCTCACCTGGGAGGACACATCACGAATGAGGACGTTATACCCTCACCTCTTTGGGGACTTCCAAGAGGAATTCCAACCCTTAGGGGGGAGGATGTGAGACCTATCTTCTCAGTACCAAGGATTTTTGTGACTTATGTGACTTGTATGATCCGCATAGACAATTTTTTATTATGAATGTTTTGATATCGTAGATTTTGACTTTGACACGATTTGATGTTACCATAGATACATTACACTCATGCATGCATGTTATCTTCATTGATATGGTTTTGCAATGTTATGCAACTATTTGAACGAATCTAATGATTTTGTATCATTGTCTATGAGCATATGTTAATATGGTTAGATGGATTTTGACATATGTCACGTGTAGTGCATTTATGACCTATCTTGTTTGAAGTTGATTTTGTTAATGTTATGATTCTAATATCATGGGATGAATGAACGTGATGAGTTGCTTAGTTCTTTAAATGCTATTATATCATTTATATCATGTTGTATCTATAATGCTTCATTTTATTATTATGATGGATTAATATTTGGATTGAGTGTGTAGGTTTAGTCAATGACCAGTGGATCCGAGGAAATACCAAGGTGACATATGTGCATTTCTTGTGAAACCGACCTAACTCATTGGAGAGGATAATACCTTATTTGCCATTCTTCTATGTAATGTGGATAATGTGTTGTGATGAACTAGTAAGAATTATTGTGTTAATGTCCAATGCAGTGTCTTGTGCAAATTGATT
>VDFB02057019.1:0-45291 GCA_007258455.2 Sequoia sempervirens
TCCCTAGGAGGTCTAATGTACCAGGCAAGTATGTTGTTACCTTGGAAACAACTACCAGACATTCTCCCTTGATAATAATCTTTTAATCACAAAGTTCAAATATATCAAACATAGTTTTAGATCTTAATGTATTATTAATACCATAGAAGCAAAAATCTTTTAAAATGTGGTAAATCGTGATTTATCGTTTCTTGCCCACGACAAGTTTTTCCCTTAAAATATAGTGATTTTCTATCTAAAAATATCTAGGGTCAGGCTTTTTTCTCATTTTTGCACCAATTTCTTCTGATTTCCCTACCCCTAACCTGAGTTTTTCCCAATTTAATCCCAATAAATTGAAAAAATATTTATCTTTTGGTTTGCCAAGTTATTCCCAAGAAAGAGTTTTCTCTGCTATGATTGATAGTTACATACAATAATTATAAGCTAAGTCACCAGTTCGGGTACAAGTTCAAATACTCATATGTGTACCGGTATGGTAGTATGACAAAAAATAATTCCTTAGGTACAGGTATGGGAAATATATATATAATTTATAAACATAAACATGTTCAAAATTATAAATTTAATTATAAGAACAATGATATTCATTAGACATAAATGAGAAACATAATTGCCAATAAATTGAATATTTAAATAACTCATATAATCATATTCATAATTGCCGATAAATAAGTTTGATTAGATCAGCCAAGGCATGATGTCTTTTTCTAGGTTTAAAAATGTATTTTTTTATTGTTTTTTGCACTTTTTGAAGTGCCCACAACGCAGGTTCTTCTTGGGTCCGCCCTGGTTGTGAAGGACCCGAGGAGCCTGAGTCGTACCCGCAACGAACCCGAGCTAGGACCAGACTAGGCAAGGTGCGCGGGCCTAAATTGAAGAAACCAGTAACAAAGATTATGAGTTGATTTGTCATCAAGCATAACATTATTTTATTTAAGTGTAGTCATATTCATTTCAAAAATTGATATTATGTTAGGTTTAATAAATAGATGATTGAATTTTTGTAAAAAGATGCTTTCACAACTTAACAAGTATCAAACAAAGTAATAGATCTAAGCTACCAATTTTGTGCTCAGCCCCCCTAGATTTGGGCCCAATTCACACACAGTTCAAGATCCAGTTCAATCCAGCTTGGTAGCCATCTAGGAGGGGTGTTTTCCTCTGTGGATCCATCCCAAATGAAGCCGGACAAACCCATACTAAAATAATGTTTATTATTTATTAATGCTCAATATTGTAAATTAGTGTAATATAGTGATAAGATCGTCTCTGATCTTATCTGGAGTTTCTTTTTAGAAACTTCCCGTTTTTGTAAATCTTGTAAACTATTTATTGAGCACATTGCTCATTGTTAATACATCGAATATTTTACCAATTACCTGTCTAATATGGTATCAGACCCAGATTGCTCAAAAGTGAATTTTTAATTTCATAAAAAATTGTTTAAGATTTTTCTTGAATTTTTTGAATTAAAAATTCTCAAAAATCTTCTCTGCAAATTTGGAAGATTTATTTTGGTGAGTAAAAATTTCGAAATTTTTTGTGGCTATTCTGAAGAAGAAAAAAAATCGAGGGTTTTGAAGAAAGAAAATTTGTCCTCCTAATTTCGAAAGAAATTTGAAGGGATTCTGCAGAACTTTTTTCTGGAGTCAGTTTTTTTGGCCCGTGTTCTTCATCTTCTAGTCACACGATTGCTAAAGGATGCGATTCTCTGGCATGTCTTCCTGATTCCGTCGCACGTTTTCTTTCTGCGTGGTCACAGATCCTTGTTTTTTTCTTCTTCGTCTTTTGGTTTGTTCAAGCTCGCGTTTTTTTTCCTTCTAGCGCGCGATTTTCAAAGACTTGGGATTGCGTTTTGATATTCTTCTATTGGCACAACGTGAAGATTTGTGGCCGCATTCTGGTAGCGTTTTTTTGATGATATATGCCCGCGTTTTTCCAAACAATTTTATGCTCGATTCGTGGTGTTTTCTTGCTCATTTTTCAGCCTCTTTTGGTCGTCCTTGGCTTCATCAGTGACGCTTAGGGTTCTACCCTCTATTTGCCACGATTCGTGAGAATTTGAGTTGGTTTTCTGCAAATTTTCTGGTCTTTAATGGCAGCCTAGGGTTCCAGAAATTTTGACTAGGGTTTTTACCCTCTTTTTCAAGTCGGAAAAATTTTTCGTTTGTAGATTCTTGGTGGGTTTTTCGAGATCTCAACTACCTTGGTCTCCGAATTTTTTGGGTGCATCAATTTTCGTGCCTCAAATTGTGTGCCATTCGTACATTATACTTTTTGCAAACTATACCTAAACTTGCCTCTGTTTTTACATTGGAATTCGTGCATTAGCCTCTTCTCAGTACCTTGTTTTTTGTGCCTCGAAAAGCGTTAAGATGGCCAATTTAAATAATTTGATGCTGGAGGGCAGTCAAAGATTCAATGGCAAATCTTACAACACCTGGAAGCAGCGGATGATGACAATCTTTGAATACGGCTACCTCGATCAGATGATCCTCGGTAATGCTACTTGTCCCACAACGGCAAGGATCAGGAGAAGTTTGATGAGCAGAATCGTGAAGCGGTAATGCTTATTAAGCTTTCGGTTACTGATGATCAACTCCCTCAGATTCCACTTGGAAAATCAGCTAAGGAGATTTGGGATTCCTTGAAGGGTTTGCATGAAACTTCTGGCAAAAGCCATGCGTTTTTTTTGAAGAATATGTTGTTTTCTATCATGATGGATGAGAAGACAACTCTGCAAGCACACCTAAATAAAATCCAGGAGATCAGAGATCAATTGGAGGCGATTGGTCAGAAAATGGAGGAAGACATGGTTGTGATCACCCTAAAGATTCTACCGAAGTCCTATGAACACTTCATAGAGACTCTCAACATTACGTCTACTAATGTTGATCTCAAGTTTCCAAATCTGTGCACTATCCTCTTGCAGCAGGATCACTAGAGACAACAATTCGGTAGCAGTGAATCATCATCCTCCACGGAGCAGGCATTTGCAGCTAAAACCCAGCAGAAGCAAAAAGGGAAAGGTCAACCTTCACAGCAGAAAGGCTCAAGTCAAACCTCCACCAACTCGAAGAAGAAAAATGTTCAGTGTAACTACTGTCATAAATTTGGCCACATCAAGAAAGATTGTTGTGCTCGTTTCGGTTCTGAGCAAAAGAAGCAGGGAGGGTCTCAGCAGAAAGAGAATGTCGCCGAGCACTCTGAGCAAAATAAATCTGCCTTTTATGCACTCATGGCAAAAAGGCTAGCAGACCATATCAAATCCTCTGCTTGGTACATAGATTTTGGTGCCTCGTGTCATTTCTCACATAGGCGTCACTGGTTCACAGACTTTTCCCCTTGCACTGACTCAGTGATTTTTGGAGGAGGCGAGCAATACACAGTTGTCGGCACAGGCATTGTTCACGTTCAGTCTGGCAGGAGGGATCTCATATTCCTCCACGTGTATTATGTACATGATATCGAGCTCAATCTTCTCTCAGTCAGTCAGATAATGCAGCATTCTCCCCAGATGGATGTGGTGTTCAACTCGCACAAATGTCCGATTGTAGATCGCGACTCGCACAACGGTGGCCGTTGGGATAGAGGATCATGGCCTCTATAGGCTTGTGGACACTGGTGATTCCCCAGAGTTAGCCTTGGCAGCCAAAAATTCAGCTGTCACTAGTCTTTGGCACCAGCGGTATGGGCACTTGAATGTGCACTATCTCTCTTAGCTTGCTCGGGAGGGACTTGTAGATGGCTTACCTGACATTCAGACTCAGCATCAGGGCGTTTGTGGTCCTTGTCAGGCCGGGAAGCAGCATCACACACCGTTCAAGGATGGAGACTCTTGGCGAGCTTCTAAGGTACTTCAATTAGTTCATGCTAATATTTGTGGGCCTATGTCTACTTCTTCTGTAACTGGTTGCAAGTACTTTCTTCTCTTTGTTGATGATTATAGTAGGAAAATGTGGGTGTACTTTCTTAAGCACAAATCAGAAGTTTTTAATGTATTTCAGAAGTTTAAGGCCTTGGTAGAAAAAGAGTCCAGTTCTTGTATCATAACTCTTAGGTCAGATAATGGGGGGGAATTCTATTCTAGTGCATTCTCCAGCTTCTGTGATACCCATGGGATAAAACGTCAGTTGACCATACCCTACACTCCTCAACAAAACGGTGTTGTAGAGTGGCGCAATCGTACGATTGTTGAGATGGCTCGCTCCATGTTGCAACACAGGAGTGTTCCTACCAAGTTTTGGGCAGAAGCAGTCAATACTTCATTCTATCTCCTTAATCGGTCACCCACTCATGTTGTTAAGGGGAAGACTCCTGAGGAAGTTTGGACTAGTCGCAAACCCAGGATCAGTCATTTGAAGGTTTTCGGCTCTCTTCCATATGTTTGGATTCCAGTGGCGAAGCGCTCTAAGTTGGATTCGAAGAGCCAGAAACTAATGTTCACAGGGTACAGTGACAACCACAAGGCGTACAGGCTGATTGATTTAGACACTGATCGTCTTATCTTCAATTGAGATGTTGTCTTTGATGGGGAACGAGGACCATTTCACCTTTCCTCACCTATTCAGCATTCAGAGGCTCAGCCCCTGTCGGCTCCTGATGTGAGCGTCCGACTTCCGTTAGGTTCACCTGATGGGAGGGATGACGAAGACCTAGTCTTTGATGATGATCAACCTGAGTTTCCTCTAGATGATAATGAAAATCCCCCTGCTAAACCTGTTCGAGATCCACAACCAGATCTAGCTCCTCCTGTTACCTCTGATGTTGGCAGTTCTACTCTCCGGCTGAAATGGTGGGCTAAGACTATCAGTGATCTTCGTGTTGATGAGCTCATTGAGGGTAGATCACCCAGAAACAAGAGCAAACAGCAGTCTACAGTGAATTTTGCTCTCATGGCCAACATCCACAGTGTTTATGAGCCTTAGACATATTTAGAGGCAAAAGGGATACCTGAGTGGGAAAAGGCGATGGAATCTGAATACCAGAGTCTTTAGAAGAATCACACTTGGGTCCTTTTTGATCTTCCTCCAGGGAAGAAGCCTATTAGCTACAAATGGGTGTACAAGGTGAAGTACAAAGCTGACGGAACCCTTGACAAGTACAAAGCTCGTCTGGTTGCAAGGGGGTTCTCACAGAAAGAAGGCATTGACTACGAGGAGACCTTTGCTCCTATAGCCAAAATGAGTACCATACGGCTCGTCCTTGCCTTAGCAGCCTAATTTGATTGGAAGGTCCGTCAGATGGATGTGAAGAGCGCTTTCCTCAACGGTGAGTTGAAGGAGGAAGTATACATGACGCAGCTTCTAGGTTTCAAAGTTGTTGGTCAAGAACAGAAGGTGTGCAGATTAGTCAAAGCACTCTACGGCCTGAAGCAGGCTCCTCAGGCTTGGTACATAAAAATTGACAAGTACCTCACAGATCATGGCTTTCAAAGGAGTTCATCTGACTCGAACCTATATGTCAAGAATACTGGTAATGAGATCCTAATTGTTGTTGTCTATGTGGATGACTTGATTATTACTGGTAGTTCGGCACATTTGATCGTTGAGATCAAACAAGATTTGTGCATAACTTTTGACATGACAGACTTGGGCCTCCTGCATTATTGTTTAGGTGTTGAGGTTTGGCAAACAAAAAGCAGCATTTTCATCTCCCAGTCCAAGTATGCTTGAAGTCTTTTGGATAAGTTTTGAATGCAGGATTGCAAACCTGCCTCCACACCCATCGAAAAAGGGATTAAGTTGTCAGCTAAGTCTGATTCACCTGTGGTAGATGAAACATTGTTCAGGCAACTAGTGGGCAGCCTCATCTATCTCGCTGCCACTAGACCTGACTTGAGTTTTGCAGTGAGCCACATATCACACTTCATGACAACCCCCAAGGCTAATCATTGGGTAGCAGAGAAGCATGTGTTGCGTTATGTGAAGGGCACTACTGATTTTGGACTCTTGTACACTCGGAGTCACGTCCTACACTCAGCAGTTCACAGATTCAGATTGAGCAGGTTCAGTTGATGACAGGGAATCAGCATCTGGGTATGTGTTCAGTTTGGGATCCAGTGCAGTTACATGGACTAGTAAGAAGCAGCAGGCAGTGGCTCTCTCCTCGACAGTAGCAGAGTATTGGGGAGCAGTAAAAGCAGCATGTGAGGCAGTTTGGCTTCGCCGGATGCTTGCGGATATGCAAATATCCCAAGCAGGTCTACCTCCCCTGTTTTGTGATAATCAGGGAGTTCTCAAACTTGCCAAGAATTCGGTCTTCCATGAGAGAACCAAGCATGTGGAAACTCATTGTCACTTCATTCGGAAGCTGGTTGAAGACGGATCAGTTTAGTTGTTGTATGTTCCGACAGAGGACCAAACAGCAGACATTCTCACCAAGTCGCTCAGTTCAGATAAGTTTGTCAAATTCAAGGGGCATCTTGGTGTAGTTGATAGATTGAGCATTAAAGGAGGGTATTAAAATAATGTTTATTATTTATTAATGCTCAATATTGTAAATTATTGTAATATAGTGATAAGATCGTCTCTGATCTTATCTGGAGTTTCTTTTTAGAAACTTCCCATTTTTGTAAATCTTGTAAACTATTTATTCAGCACATTGCTCATTGTTAATACATTGAATATTTTACCAATTACATGTGTAATAACCCACATTGAACCCAACAAAATGAACAAGAAACTAAAACGAACCTACAACAATTTGGATTTTTTCCCTCTTCTTTTATCTTTTTTTTTGCTTTTTTTAATCGTTTTGAAAACATGACTATTTCTCTGTGATTCACAAAGTGGCAGCTATTTCTTCGTGATTCATATTACACAGGTAATTGGTAAAATATTCGATGTTATTTACGAGAGCAATGTGCTCAATAAATAGATTACGAAAGCAATGTGCTCAATAAATAGATTACCAAGCCCGAGGAGCCTGCTTCAGGCAATAGAGTGCTTTGACCAATCTACACACCTTTTGTTCTTGACCAGCAACTTTGAAACTTGGAGGTTGCGTCATGTATACTTCCTCCTTCAACTCACCATTGAGGAACGCACTCTTCACATCCATCTGATGGACCTTCCAACCAAATTGGGGTGCTAAGGCAAGGACGAGCCGTATGGTACTCATTTTGGCTGTAGGAACAAAGGTCTCCTCATAGTCAATGCCTTCTTTCTGTGAGAACACCCTTGCAACCAGACAAGCTTTGTATTTGTCAAGGGTTCCGTCAGCTTTGTACTTCACCTTGTACACCCATTTGCAGCAATGGGCTTCTTCCCTGGAGGAAGATCAGAAAGGACCCAAGTGTGATTCTTCTGAAGACTCTGGTATTCAGATTCCATCGCCTTTTCCCACTCAGGTATCCCTTTAGCCTCTGAATATGTCTGAGGCTCATAAACACTATGGATGTTGGCCATGAGAGCAAAATTCACTGTAGACTGTTGTTTGCTCTTGTTTCTGGATGATCTACCCTCAATGAGCTCATCAGCACGAAGATCACTGATAGTCTTAGCCCACCATTTCGGCCGGAGAGTAGAAGTGCCAACATCAGAGGTAACAGGAGGAGCTGGATCTGGTTGTGGATCTGAACAGGTTTAGCAGGGGGATTTTCATTATCATCTGGAGGAAACTCAGGTTGATCATCATCAAAGACTAGGTCTTCGTCATCCCTCCCATCAGGTGAACCTAACGGAAGTCGGACGCTCACATCAGGAGCCGGCAGGGGCTGATCCTCTGAATGCTGAACAGGTGAGGAAAGATGAAATGGTCCTCGTTCCTCATTAAAGACAACATCTCGACTGAAGATAAGACGATCAGTGTCTAAATCAATCAGCCTGTACGCCTTGTGGTTGTCACTGTACCCTGTGAACATTAGTTTCTGGCTCTTCGAATCCAGCTTAGAGCGCTTCGCCACTGGAATCCAAACATATGGAAGAGAGCCGAAAACCTTCAAATGACTGATCCTGGGTTTGCGACTAGTCCAAACTTCCTCAGGAGTCTTCCCCTTAACAGCATGAGTGGGTGACCGATTAAGGAGATAGACTGAAGTATTGACTGCTTCTGCCCAAAACTTGGTAGGAACACTCCTGTGTTGCAACATGGAGCGAGCCATCTCAACAATCGTACGATTGCGCCGCTCTACAACACCGTTTTGCTGAGGAGTGTATGGTGTGGTCAACTGACGTTTTATCCCATGGGTATCACAGAAGTTGGAGAATGCACTAGAACAGAATTTGCCCCCATTATCTAACCTAAGAGTTATGATACAAGAACTGGACTCTTTTTCTACCAAGGCCTTAAACTTCTGAATTCTGCTTAAGAAAGTACACCCACATTTTCCTACTATAATCATCAACAAAGAGAAGAAAGTACTTGCAACCAGTTATAGAAGAAGTAGACATAGGCCTACAAATATCAGCATGAACTAATTGAAGTACCTTAGAAGCTCGCCAAGAGTCGCCATCCTTGAACGGTGTGCGATGCTGCTTCCCGGCCTGACAAGCACCACAAACGCCCTGATGTTGAGTATGAATGTCAAGTAAGCCATCTACAAGTCCCTCCTGAGCAAGCTGAGAGAGATAGTGCAGGTTCAAGTTCCCGTACCGCTGGTGCCAAAGACTGGTGACAGCTGAATTTTTCACTGCCAAGGCTAACTCTAGGGAATCACCAGTGTCCACAAGCCTGTAGAGGCCATGATCCTCTATCCCAACGGCCACCATTGTGCAAGTCTCGCAATCTACAATTGAACATTTGTGCGAGCTAAACACCACATCCATCTGGGGAGAATGTCGCATTATTTGACTAACTGAGAGAAGATTGAGCTCGATATCATGTACATAATACACGTGGAGGAATATGAGATCCCTCCCGCCAGACTGAACCTGAACAATGCCTGTGTTGACAACTGTGTATTCCTCGCCTCCTCCAAAAATCACTAAGTCAGTGTAAGGGGAAAAGTCTGTGAACCAGTCACGCCTATGTGAGAAATGACACGAGGCACCAAAATCTATGTACCAAGCAGATGATTTGATATGGTTTGCTGGCCTTTTTGCCATGAGTGCATAAAAGGCAGATTCTTTCTGCTCAGAGTGCTCGGCAACATTCGCTTTCTACTGAGACCCTCCCTACTTCTTTTGCTCAGAAGCCAAACGAGCACGACAATCTTTCTTGATGTGGCCAAATTTATGATAGTAGTTACACTGAACATTTTTCTTCTTCAGGCTAGTGGAGGTCTGACTTGATCCTTTTTGCTGTGAAGGCTGACCTTTCCCTTTCTGCTTCTGCTAGGTTTTAGCTGCAAAGGCCTACTCCGTGGAGGATGATGATTCACTGCTACCGAACTGTTGTCTCCAGCAATCCTACTGCAAGAGGATAGTGCACAGATTTGGAAACTTGAGATCAACATTAGCAAACGTAATGTTGAGTCTCTATGAAGTGTTCATAGGACTTCGGTAGACTCTTCAGGGTGATCACAACCATGTCTTCTTCCTCCATTTTCCAACCAATCGCCTCCAATTGATCTCTGATCTCCTGGATTTTATTCAGGTGCGCTTGTAGAGTTGTCTTCCCATCCATCGTGATAGAGAATAGCATATTCTTCAAAAAAAACGCACGACTTTTGTTAGAAATTTCATGCAAACCCTTCAAGTGATCCCAGATCTCCTTAGCTGATTTTCCAAGTGGAATCTAAGGGAGCTGATCATCAATAACCGAAAGCTTAATAAGCATTACTGCTTCACGATTCTGCTCATCAAACTTCTCCTGATCCTTACCCGCCGTTGTGGGACGAGTAGCATTGCTGAGGATCATCTAATCAAGGCAGCAGTATTCAAAGATTGTCATCATCCGCTGCTTCCAGGTGTTGTAACTTTTACCATTGAATCTTTGACTGCCCTCCAGCATCAGATTATTTAAACTAGCCATCTTCACGCTTTTTGAGGCACGAAAAATGAGGTACTGAGAAGAGGCTGATGCACAAACTTGAGGCACGAATTCCAATGCAAAAACATAGGTAGATTCATGTACAATCTGCATAAAGTACAATGTACGAATGGCACAAAATTTGAGGCACGAAAATCGAGGCACCCAGAAAATGCGGAGACCAACCCAATTGAGCTTTCGAAAAACCCACCAGGAATATGTAATCGAAAAAAAAAATTCGACTTGATCTGAGGGTTCAAAACCCTAGTCGAGCTTCCAGAAAGCCCTAGCCGCCATGAGAGCTTGAAAATTTGCAGAAAATTTTCTGAAACCCTTCAAAAAAACGTGTTACATAGCAGATGATGGCGTGTGAACAAAAAACGCGTGCAGAACAGAGTCGCGCGCAGAGGAAATGAGCAAATCCGCACCAAAAACAAGTAGAACCACGCCTGAAAAAAAATGAAATCGCCTCCAAATCAACTGAAAATCGCGCGCCCAAGCACAGAGACTAAAAGGCGTTGCGTTTGATGACAAGGAAGAAATGCGGTCTCCTTCAAATCGTGTTCCAAAGAAGTGACACGGGCTGCAGAAGTCGCGCAGAGAAAACGAAACGCCAAGAGAATGCGCACGGGCAGCAACAAAAATCCTCTTCACAATAAAACGCGTCCACAGTAACCTTCAAAGACGCAGATAAAGAAGTTCAAAAACGCGACCAAAAGAATATTGTCTCAAAAACGTGGTCAAAAACCCTCGAAAATTTTCCAGAAGAGCCACACAAGAATTTCGAAAAAAAAATTGAAATTTTAAGTCTCAAAAAATCTTCAAAAATTTTCACAGAAGATTTTATTAAATTTTTAATTCAAGAACTTGAAAAAATCTTTAAAAAGATTTTTGTGAATTAAAAATTTAATTTTGAGCAGTCTGGCTTTGATACCATATTACACAGGTAATTGGTAAAATATTCGATGTTATTTACGAGAGCAATGTGCTCAATAAATAGATTACAGAATGTACAAAAAACAGGAAGTTTCTAAAAAGAAACTCCAAATAAGATTAGAGACGATCTTATCATTAAATTACAATAATTTACAATATTGAGCATTAATAAATAAATAATAAACATTATTTTAATAATTCACACATATAAGTTCAAAGCCACCTTTAGTTAATAGGCGAACACAAGACATGACATTGATTGAAGTAGCTGCATGAATCCTACCAAACCAATACGAATACCAATCCTCCCCGTTATCTTGCTACGTCAAATACAAAGTCTATTTATTAATATGTTGGATATAGACTCGTTAAATAATATATATATATAAGTTTTATTTATTTATTAAGTATATAATAATTAAAATATTTCCATTTCTATTAAACTATATTAATTACTAATAAGTTTATTTTTTATTAGTTTTAACATTTTTATTTGTTCTTTATAATTTATTAATTTTAACATTAATTATTTAATTATTATTAAGTTTTATTTATTTATTTAGTATATAATAACTAAAATATTTGTATTAAACTATATTAATTACTAATAAGTTTATTTTTATTAATTTAACATTATTTATTCTTTATTTATTTCAGTGTTACAAGACTCAAACTCGACAAGCCAATTTCTTACTCGGACTCGGACTCGGAGCCCAGACTTGGCGCAAACTCGGCAAATAGAAAAACCCAAGAAATTCAGAGATTTTTAAGGATTTAAAACTTGTTTCATGCACCCTTTAATAAATAAACCTTAAAGACACAATAACATCATCAAATAGAAATTACTATGATCCCATACACAAACATACATCAATCACATAAGTATAAACGCAAATTTTAGTTGAAGGAAATAACACATTCAGATATATAAATATTGTCAAATGTATACAAAACTCATGGAATATGAAACCCATGGCATCAAAACAAATATCAAAACTAAAAATATAAGTCTATGGCCTAAAAGAGCTCGCATTACTCATCACGACAAGTCATGCGCTAGTGTCTAAGATAGGTCATAGATGATGATGTCGCCATGATATTTGCTTGCGTCTCAATGATTGGTGTGTATATTCAAGTGAGGGATTTATTATTAAAATTTTATTGTAGCCTTCAAGACTGCATGTTTTGTTGTCTAATGTATGGAACAAGATAATCCTTGATTATGGCTTTGACTGCGAAAGATGCAAAGATTTGCAATAGGGGATATGTATTTTGTAGGTTTAATGATCATGATTCATCATTGGCCTATAACATGCTTAGACCTATAGTTTGATGAGGGTTTGGGGTAAACACCCCAACAAGATCGAGGAGCAATGCCCCTCGCAGGGGTCTGTGGACAGCGCCCCCAATGGGGTCAAGGGGCAACGCCCCTTGCATGGGTCTAGGGGCAGCACCCCCAGCTTTAATTAAAATGGCCAAGTCTGACGCACGAAACTCGGCGAGTCTGCTGAGTCCAGCAAGTCTCGGCGAGTACTCGGCAACCGAGTCTCTGGGACTCATTTAGGGTCACTCGCCTCGAGACTCGCAAGTACTCGCCGAGTTTGGGCGAGTCTTGTAACTATGATTTATTTCTTATGTATATTTAATATTGATTATTTATTATTAATATTTAAATTTTACTAAGTTTAATTATTAATATTTATTATTTTATTTTATTATCAAGTTTTATTATTATTGTCAATTTTAAATTTTATTAATGTGGTTCTTCTAATAAACATCGAGTGTATTTTATTGCAATTTATTATCAAGTTTGACTAATTGACATTGCAGTATTTTTTTTATGGTGGTTGAGTTTATTATAAGATGCTATGTGGCATTCTGAACTTGATTACTGCTGCAAATATATATATATATATATATAATTTTTATATGCTTTTGTATGGACAAAACCAAACCCAAAAAATATTTTGACCTAATCCACGAACTGAACCCCCAAACCCAGGCAGAACCAGAACTGCGATTTGTAACTTAGTAATAAACATAGAACACCAAAAAGGAAGAAACTTTGATCTGCTTAACTGAAGCTTTCTTCTATTTACCATCATCCTCAAATAGTAAAATTACCTTTGACTGCACCTTATGGAGCTATTTTGAATTTAAATGCTAGTATTGATGACATAGAAAGAAAGTACATGTCATATTACAGTTTGTAATAAATGTGCACATGGCATTTTTCAAAAACAAGGAAAATGCAAAATTTATTTAAGGTTTGAAAGCCAAGTGAAATGCAGTTATACTGCAATGAAATATTATCCAGATCTAGGATTAAAAAGGATAAGATAAGATGAATGAGCCTTGTTGGGAATCTGTTAAATTTGTTGATTTTATATGAGCCAAACAAATTTGACCTTTGCAACTGCAGTTGTAGGTCAAGTATGCATATTCAACTTTCTGAGATAAAGAATCTTGAGACCTAGAAATTTTGTACATTAGGAAGCTTTATAAAGTTCCCTTAAACAGAATTGAATTGTATTTCAGTTTTTCAAGTTTTAAATGTGATGGCCATAATTTTGGCTGTGATCACTCTAAGACTGATAATTTTACTACCATGTCATCTTAGTTATGAAAATGTGTTAAATGGAGGATATAGAGATAATGTGTTCAACAGAAATTATACAGAAAGTATGGAGATAATAACAACATTTACCTTTCATAATTAGAAATGAGTCTTTGTACTGACGAATCCACTTGAGAGTTTTATAAGAACTCTGTTTGGAAAGAAATGAAATGATTTAAAATCAATAGTTCTTCAATGCATTTCAATTAAGTTGCAAGCTATTAAGTTATTAATGTGCTCATTGTTTACAATGTATAAAGATGACCTTCTAATCAGCATCAACAACAATAATGAAAGTCTTCATTATTTCCTCCTCTTCTCTTCAAATTTCTTAATAATCTACTCTCAACTTTGAAAGTTTCCTCTAACAAAATGATAATTGATCCCTTATCTCGTTATAGCTTTTCATATAAGTACTTGCACCATTCGTATAATGATATGACAAGGTTTATTGAACCAGGCTCCTAACAACTTCTGTTATGGCTGCTGTAATATTCCAGTGTTATAATGGAAATATTATTTATTTGCCATAGATTAAATTTATTAAGGATATTGTGGTAGGCAGTGTGCATTTCACTAAAAATAGTTATACTTTTTACTCCGCTGGAATAAATAAACCAGCTAATTGATTTCTATTAAGTTTTTCCTCAGAAATGTTAATGGAAGGTTTATTAGAACTTAATTTTGAAAAGTTATAGTCAGAATTTTATTTTATTTTTTTAACTTATAGGGAAGAAGAAATATTTTGAGTTTTTATATTGGCATTAACACAAATAGCTCCAAAATGAATTATAGTTTTTAAAATCATTTTCTCCAAATTAACTTCCATAATTTCCAAAGGAACTCTCTTTACCACGTAACACTGTGAATTTGTTAATAGCCTAGAAAAATCTGAATTAAGATTGTAGCACTCACGAAAAGAAATCAGTCTTCAAAATTCCAAAACATATATTTCTAAATGTTACAGTAAACAAATTTAAGGCAAACTTTATGCTAGGAATAACTCTATTCTGATCACAAGCCATAAACAGAAAGCTCTCTCAATTTTGAAAACAACCAATCTTCAATTAAATTCAAAACACATAATTGCATTCCACATATTCATCACCTTATAACAACATAGCTTGCCATATTTATAGGCACAAGGAAACCTTCCCTGAAAATGACTACCCTTGGCTTCACAATGAACTAATATAGAAAATAACTATATTTCATTTTTATTCATTTTTTTCCTTTTAATTTAAAATTCCATATTGTGATTATAATGACTAACCATTCAATAATTGATACCCCCAAATAAAATAATATCCTATAAAAGTATGCCACCAAAAATGTCACTACTTTATACACATCAAGTTTGATCTCTATCATCCTAGCAGAGGTGCTTCATCAAATAACAATGATGAAAATATGAAAAACCTCATTTTAACAAACAATGGTTTGTAACCTATAGCATTAATGCAATTGTCAGTTGATGTCAGTATTTATAGCATCAATTATGAAGCATAATACTGAAGTTGACTTCAGTTCATGAGATGCACTTTTCTTTGTTGTTATTATTTGGTAAAATTAGGGCAAAAGTTATATTTATCAACCATATAGATAATTCTCTTGGAAACCCCAATGCCTAAAGGAAAGTATTATTATAGTTGATGATTGAACTCCACAACACCCAGAAATCACCTGCAAGCAATTATCCTATTACAAAAGAAAGATCAAAGCAATTGATTTGCTATGCAACCAAAAGAGAAAATATTGAATCCAGAAGAGCATTGATATGTGCAATGTATTAACCTGAATGGTTCTGAATTGTAATGACTACAATGAATGTGCAAGCTTTATAAAAGCATGCAAAAGCAAACCCTAGATAAGGATTTGACTAGATAGTGACAAATGTTTTAATCTCATGCAATGAGACAACTTGTCCTATATTTAGTTCAAACTAATAATAAAAAAGCACTCTTGAGTTTAGCTTAAGTGAACTAAAGAAATAAGGGACTTAATAATTAATTAATGAATAATTAATTATCAAGTGATTATCCTAATTACTCCAACAACCCCCCTTAAAATCAACTTAGGGAGAAGCTAAAAACCCTGATGTAGAATGCAATGATGGATGCATGGATGGGTTCCGGATACAAGTCCTAATGAGCTACCCATGTAAAAATAAATGAAACTCTCATAACTAGAGAAAAGGAGAAAACGACATGGGAAAAAACTCCTCTCCAAAAGACCGAAAAAGAAATAACTACACTAGTGAAAGAAGGATGGAAGGAGGACTCAATGTGACCCCCCAAGGAATGCTTCTATCATGCAAGTACAATAGATGTTCCCCTGATAGGAGAGAGAAAATAAGGATATGACCCGCCCCATATATGATCTAATAGATGTTCCCCTGATATGCTTCTATCGTGCCAATGATGAACGCCTAAAGACAGAATATGATCCACTGCCTGCAAACAACATTTATCCCCTTGGGAAGAAATAGATCCACTGGTGATTGGAGAAGCCAATCCAAAAGAATGGGTGAATCTAGAATCCAAATCCAAATGATGTGTGCCTCTGAAAACTGCTCACGTATCCACATGTTGGAAAGCAATGATGTCAATCCAGAAACCTGTGAAGACTAATGTAGAACAAGTTGCAAAGGCAATGAAAATGGTGGGCCAACAACATTGATGTGGTTGTCAACAAAGAGGAGATGAATGTCCTCAAAGTAATCCTCCAAATCTGCAATTTGAGACTCTACAAACAAGGATGATATGTCTGCAAGATATGAATCCCAAGTAGCTATGTCTGGAAGAAGATGGATGTCTTGTTGCACTGAACCAATAGGGGCCAAAGATGTCACCATTTCAAAATGATCAAGAACAACAAAAGATGATGATTAAGTCTCGATCTAAAGAGTGGGAACATGACAAGTCTCTAAACCATTGAAACATGCAAGACCTGTGATATACGCAAGCTCCTCTAAAGTATCTTCATCAAAGGGTATGGAATCTGCATCTGCAAGAGGGATGAGACAATTTGTAGCAGGATCCTCTGGGTATGGAGAGATATGAGAGTCTCCACGGATCTCCCAAAGTCAAGTCCAAAGTGTGTGGGGACATTCAATGTCTGATACAACACACATAGTGTCAAGATCAACACTAGAACATATAACCCCTACAATATGATCTCTAATGATGCCCCATGCCGATAAACTCCCTGGTGTGTCTAGTGTAGGTATGAGAGCATATAGATAAGGCAAAATATCAAGCCACCTGAGATGTGTCAGAATGCGATTTCGCCAAGACTCATAGTTATCCTTGTCCAAGTTGATCACAGAAGGATGACCAGAAAAACCCATGATACTCACTCAAATGAAAAAATCAAAGACTAATAACCTCAGTATTGATAAAGCAAATTAAATGATGCCATCCTACGCAAACAGATCCTTTCTAGGTGCTAAGACAACCAAGTAATTAAGCAAAATGTGAAAATACAAAATACTGAATAAAATGTACTTGGGGAAGATTCTGGAAAAAGTGCATGAATAGATCTGAAGAGCTCTAAAATACCTTTCTAAAGCTGCTTGAATTGCAAAAATCAAAGATACAGGAAAAAAAGTTGTGAGCTCAAAAGTGCAAAATTAAGATCTGACTTTGACTGAGAATAACAGTAACCAGCAGAAAAATCTGATAATGAATCCTACACCAAAGGAAAGAGCTCAGAACCAGCTTTCCAACGATATCTTGTTTGCCCAATTTCAACACCGTATGCCCAAGTTATGACCGACTTACGAAAATAGGTCAAAAAAGGCAAAAAACCTTAGCTGGTGGGCTAGTGGGTGGCAAAAAAAATTTAAAAGCTTTTTTTGCTTTTTTTGCTTTTTTATCAATTTTTTCTTTTGCTTTTTTGCTTTTTTACGCTTTTTTGCAAAAAACAAAAAAGCAAAATTGATGTTTTTTTTTTTAATTTTCCTAGAAAAATAGATTAAAAAACTACAAGATTTTTCTCAAGATAGGATCTCTCAAAATCCAAATAGGAGGCTACAGATTTGGAGCTCTGATACCATATTGTAGTTGATGATTGAACTCCACAGCACCCAGAAATCACCTGCAAGCAATTATCCTATCACAAAAGAAAGATCAAAGCAACTGATTTTCTATGCAACCAAGAGAGAAAATATTGAATCCAGAAGAGCACTAATATGTGCAATGTATTAACCTGAATGGTTTTGAATTGTAACGACTATAATGAATGTGCAAGTTTTATAAAAGCATGCAAAAGCAAACCCTAGATGAGGATTTGACTAGATAGTGACAAGTGTTCTAATCTCATAGAATGGAACAACTTGTCCTATATTTAGTTCAAACTAATAATAAAAAAGCACTCCTAAGTTTAGCTTAAGTGAACTAAAGTAATAAGGGACTTAATAATTAATTAATGAATAATTAATTATCAAATGATTATCATGATTACTCCAACAAGTATGTACCCACAACTGACACAGTTCCTGGAACAAAAGGCCTATGCCTAGCATCTTCAGGCCCCTAACACTCTAACCCCCAGCTCAATACTGCCTATTCTTGTGCTGACATCCTAATAGATGCTTATGGAAGCAGTACAGTTATTGACAAGAGTATATAGATGCCAGTTAGTAACATGGTTCTTCAAAAATGATGTTTCCACTTCTGCCCAAATTCTAGAAAAAGCAATATTCCCTGCAATTCAGTGATATATAAGAACATATGGACAAGAAGAATGTACAAGAAATGCAAATAAACACAAACCATCCAAAAACAGATGTTTAATTAACAAATGCACATTAAATTCATTTGCATACCAACACACTTGTATCATAGTTCAAAGTCTGGACAATAATTTAATCACTACCTTTGGTATGCTTGAAGATCCGAAGAACCTGGCAGCTTACTGTATCCCAAACACGTACTGTACAATCTTCAGACCCAGAAACTAACAGAACCCCATCCATGCTAAATGTTAATGCTGTTACTGCTCGGCTATCACATGGCAACAATCCCAAAAGAAACTAGATAAGCAATCCCATTTAAGATGATCAAAACACATAAAAGTAAAAACATGCATACTAAAACAATGTCGATACCTAACCTGATATCAGAAATATAACATATACTGAATGCAAACAAACTTCCAAATATTCTGAGAATACCATCATCTTAGGCCACATTGAATAACTGATTCTGTTGTTAGTTGTTTTTTATTTATAAAACACTATGCCCCTTCAAGAGCTAGGAATGTTTCTAGCCTGTATTGACTAAAATCGACAAGTAACCCAAGGCTAATTGGAAAAATCTTAAGAACTATACATACAAAGTGCTCAGAATTTAGAAGGGAGGGGCAGAAGAGAGAGAGATATCATTCGGGAATTGTTTTCCTCTAGAATATAGATGACCTCAGAGTCCAGCTCAATTCATCTTTGAAAATATCAGACACTACAAATGCAATATTTTTCTGTGCAGAAAATGAATTGAACAGATATCACAAATAATGCAAATGAAGATTTCTGAGCATCACATAGTAGTCGAGATGCATGAAAAAGGAACAAAAAGACTAAAACGCTTTTCCTTGAAATAAGCATCTTATATTACATAAGGAAAAAAAATTATTCATTGGTGCCCTGGTGAAGGGGCTGTTAAAAGGTAAATAAAATGGTGGAATGACAAGCTATTAAAGCTGAAATATCAGCCCCAACCCAGTTGTTAAAAATGACTCCCAAATGTTAGAGGCTCTCTTGAACAAAGGCCCATCTAAACATGCAATGACAAGAGAATGATCTAATTATAAACGACATGAAGGAGATGGCCATCTAAACTTTATATTATATCCCCAGCCCTCACATCAAACTTTAATTATAATAAAAGCAGGAACCATTGGAGTTAAGCTCTAGAATCCGATCCATTCCTTCATGTAAAACAATGTGCAAGAAAACCTTTTGGCACCTCCTCTAACTACACCTTTTAAGCACAAGCTTCTAAAGGATGAAATGGAACAGACAGACATCACTATGACAAAGTTGCTTGGATTTGAAGGGATAATGTCCTCCCTCATCTAGATTTCACTTGCACCATTGGCTTACACTATCCCCTGCTATTTATAGTTTGTGTAACATGCCTTTGTTATGTTTTGTACCTGACTATGTATTATTTGCTTGTCAACTTCAAATAGTTAATTGTTAGTTGTTGATGGTTGTGGTTTGTTTGACAGCCATCAAATGCTTTCCATCAGTGTTCCATGGAGACGCGTCCCCCCTAGAAATCTTCTTGTTTCCAAGATGAGGACCTTCTAAGACTCGAAGACGTCAGGGAAACATCCCCCCGCCATCCCCCCATTTCTCTGCCGCCTCCACGTCTCTCTTCTGAGGGGACTTCTGGACATCCCCAAGACTTCAGATGTCCCCCAAAGTGCAAAAAACTTCCAGGCGTCTCCCTTAAAAATGCAATAAAAAATGATTTCTTTTTTTAAAAAACAAAAGTAGAATTTATAAATTTTAAATTTTAAAGTATTCTTAAAAGCCTAAAAGGCTAAATCGACCATGCCTTTGACTTTTTCCTCTATTTCATTGAGCATTTGGGGTCCAACAGTTCCAATGATGAGGAGATTGACATGGAGCTTGGGGATGATTAGATCATTAGAGGCATCCGGCCATTAGCCATTTACTATTTAGTATTTTGTTTTTGAACTTTGAACTTTGAACATTGTTGATTATAATTATGAATCATGATTATGAAATTCAAATTATGAAACATCTAGTTCTCATTCCAATGTCTATTAAGTATATTTTTATTTTTATTTTCAATGATCACTAGTTCAATGAAATCATTGCAATGTGTTTAAACTTTAAACTTTACTTATTCCTTAGGCTTCTACAGTTATACATCTTTTTATAACTAATTTTTTAAGTACTATATGTATTTCAATGCCTCACCCCTCGTCCCGCCCACCCACCTTTAGGCTTTGAGTACTTGGTTGAGCTACTTGCCTATTTGGTCGAGCTAGTTGGATGTCTATTTGAGCTGGTTGGTTATTTGCTTGAGCTTGTTGCTTGTCTACATCAACCGCCTGCTTGTATACTTTGTCAGCATATTTGTAATTTTGCCAAGTCTGCTCCAAGTTGTTCAACTCTACCTTGAGGTCGAATCTTTTGTTAATGCCTATGAGGAGAATTCAATGACTTCATGTTATGGGGCAGTGTTTGAATTCATTATTAAATCTTTGGTGGACTTGTCAAAGGTTCGAATATCTTCTTGTAACGCCTCTCCTTATCGCGATGGCTTAATTACATTATGTGTGGGCGGCTTTGTATCGATTTATTCTTTTTTAGCCAACGGTTTTTATAAATGATGGCAGCTTCAGACTTGACTTCTTTATTTGTGACGGCTCCTTCAGGCATATCAAATTTTGTGGTAATGGTTTCTAAAAATGGGGCGGCTAAAAGAAAACGCATATCGCATTTTTTTTTTTTGGCTTGTGTCTGAAATTTAAATGAGCATTGGTCTTATGGGGTAAAAAAAAGATATTCAGACATAAAAACCTGAGTGTTGTGGCAGCTATTTAAATTATATGAAAGCATTTTATAGTTTTGGAGTATGCGTGAATATCTTTCTGGAGTGGGGCTACTTTTGACCAGGACGTGTGCAATCCTTTTATTGGCGATGTCTTATGAATTTATCTGTGGATACTAAAAATCACGCATATATTTTTGTGGGGGCGACTCATTGATTTAAAATTTAGTGGGCTTTGTTTTTGTATATTGGCGTCTCCATTTCAGACGGGTCTTTCTTTGACTGCAATGGCTTCAGATATTTGTGATTTCTGACAGTTCATTATTTTTGCTATCGCTGCTTCTTCTCATTGTGCTTTAGCGCCATATATTTTTCTGGAACGTTTCATTTTATAAAATATGTGAGATTAAAAGAACTTAATTGATATTTTTTGTTCAAGTGTTGAGCATGTGTGATGAGTTAGGTGGGAAGAATATGTGGTTTTCATTGGCATCGAAGACCATGTTTATAGCATTTTCATTCAGCCTTATGGTGAAATAGGATGGGTCTGTGGTCAATTTGGAGACATGTTGAAGAAAATGCTGAGTTCGTGAATTATTATGAACATTGTGGTATATGCCTTTAGTGAAGAACATATGCATATTCAGTGAGACGTTGTGCTTGTGGAAGGAGGTTTATATAAAAACAGAGGATGTGAGTGAGGTGCATATATGTTTGAAGAGTGATTAAAAAGGCAGAGGACATATCTTTACTTTCAGGGTGTTGTCATCTATATTTTTGTGAAATTGTTTCCTTATATGTTTTTGAATCATATACTAATGCTGAATGCAAGATGAATAATATCCTGTGTATGAGTGGAGATGTGTGAGTTACAGTCTGGTTGTATTTATGTTTTTATTAAGGAAAAAGGAGAGGTCAAGTGCCTTGGTATGCTGCTCAGAAAATAGATCATTTGCATGAAGATAACTTTCAGCATGAGAGACGTGATAAACAATAATGCCCTCAGTATAATTTTCTGGATTTGAGCAGTGTTGTGTGCCTCAGTTGATGTGCAGATTGAGATTTAAGTCAGAATTCTTTGTTATTGAAGTTTTTGTTTCAGAAATCTGAAGTTGGTGCTTCAGCTGATTTGAAGCTGGTGCTCTCAGTGAGTTGGTGCTCACTTTGTAATCTAGGTCGGTGCCCATTGTTGATAATAAAAGCTTAGTTCTGTCATGGTTTTTTACCCGAAAGGGTTTTCCACGTGAAATCTAGTGTTCTTCATATTTGATGGTTGTTGTTAATGTTTTGATTTCTGATTTATGTGGTTTCAAGTTTTTTGAAATACTAATTCACACCACCCCCCCCACCTCTCAGTATTTCCTGTGTGCTCTTCACTAATCTCCAAGACATAGGGTCAAAGCAATCATCACTTGGTTTAGAACTTCTAAATCCTATCAAAGTATCACAACTGAAGCTAATATCACCACAAGAAAGAGCAATATTTAGTTACAAATCTTAGTTTGTGATTGCTTGACAACAAGCAATCTTGGGCAGGGTGAATTGTCATGCCCCTCGCGGGATAAATATACCAGCACTTAATTCTCCTTACTATATATTGACCAACCTTTATTGTTTTGATGCCACCTTAATAGAAATTAAATTTAAAATATCTTATGGCCGACATCCTTTACACTATGCAAATCACAAATTCAACATACCACCCAAGACAAAGACCATTTAATGTATAGTCTTAGGTCGGCCAAAGATAATAACAGGGAAGGTTTAGGAGAAAGCAACGAATGTTATTAAGGACAAGGGCTGTGATTACATATAAGGAAGACAATAATTCAGTTAACAAGTCATATGTTAGAGAACGGTTAGTAAATGAATAATTAATATAAGGCAGCGATCAGAAATAAAAAGACAACCATTAGTAATTAGTGAAAGGCTGCGATCAAAGGACAGCAGTTAATTATAGAGAAAAGTCACCTCCATTCCTTAGGCATCTTAGAGAAGAGAAAAAGATACACATCAGCTGAAAAAAAGAGGAATCAGACCAGCGATCACAAGGAACCTGTCCAGTCCACCATACCAAGTTCGCAATTATTAAACATATACATATATAGATACTCGGGGGTATTTTCTGCCATTCATTATCTTACATCTGTATAAATATTGCCATGCATAATAAAAGAAAATTTAATGTATGATTTCTTCTGATGGAATAGAAGATGTGTTTGACTGTTTGGAACACACCTTGTAGGAAGTGCCAGGGGTGTAAGCAAAAGGGGTAAACGAGGCTAGTAGGTAGCCAACTAGAGGGCACTTACATAGAGAGTCAAGTTACTCACTTATGGCCCCTGCCCAACTCCACAAGGTGGCAAGTGTCTTCAGGGGGTTGGGACACTGATGGGGAAAGCAAGTACAAGCCACCAAGGGAGAGGGTTGTGGTATACACCCTCTTAGGCTTGGTGTAGAAAAGGCTTTGGGCAGACCCATCATGTCCTTTCTCCCAAACCCTAGCTTGTTTGCATTAATGATAATCTATGATGTAATGTAATTACCTAACTCTATATATATATATAGAGAGAGAGAGATATTGTTCATGTATAGTGATCCAAACACTCTATGGAGTAAAATACTAAGGTCCAAATATCTCGACAGTGATTGCCCGCTGAGAATATTGACAATTGCAAATCCTCCTCGCTAGCTCGCTAGTCCCATTTGTGCAACTTTATGCTCAAGTGCAAGCCCGTCATCACGGAACATTTAACCTGGAAAATCAACAATGGGAAATTGGCCAACTTCTGGACCGACTCTTGGGACGGCCACGGGCCATTACCAGAGCTTCCTGGTTTTCAAGATAAGGCAGTTGTTTTAACTGAGAAATATGGTCATCAAGTGTCCAACTACATCAAAATTTCGGACAAGGATGGTGTCCCCTCCTACTCTTGAATTCCACTTCATGAGTTGGAGGAACCGGCTCAGCTCATCTTGGAATCTGAACTCTCCAACCGATGGATTTTCATGCAAGAGGAAGATGATGAACTTGTTTGGTGTGCTGCCAAAACTGGCCAATATTCGATTAGATTGAGCTACGCAATACAGGAAGTTATGGAAAGACGCCCTGACTGGCCCTCCTACCTCTGCTGGAACCCAGAAGTTCTCCCAAAGGCGGGTGCCTTCATGTGGACTGTCTTGCACCAACGCATTCTCACTGGAGATAGATTGGAGCGATTGGGCTTTGCGGGTCCTTTTCATTGTCCTTTATGCAACCAAAACGCAAAAACCTTGGACCATTTACTTCTCCAATGTGACATCGCCCAAGAATGCTGGAAATTCTTCCAGCTCAAACTCGGGTGGCAAGGGCCTCTCCAAAACTCGATTGTTGAAGTTCTTCATGGGTGGCCGAAGAAAAATGGCTCTTTATGGAGCGGTCTCTGGGTGGAAGTCCCCACGATGATTGTGTGGCTATTGTGGAAAGAGTGAAACACTCGCATTTTTAGGAACAAGCAAATGTCTACAGCCTCACTAATTGCCCGAATTGAAATTGGGATCGTTGAGCATCTAAACTGTAGAGTGCATAAATCAAAGGCAAGGAAGTACACAAGATGGGACAAGGAAATGACTACCGCTTGGGACGGATTGAAACCTCCTGATCAGGCGCTCTCTCTTCAATCACCCTCGACTTCAAGCAGAAAGATGGCCAAGTGGTCATGTCCACTCTCTGGGTGATTGAAGATGAATTTCGACGAGGCCTCACAAGGAAATCCCGAGGCCTCCGAAGCCGGATTCATTATCTGAGATCATTTGGGATCTCTAATTGAAGCTAGCTCTATCAAATTGCCAATAGGAACAAGTAATGAAGCAGAATTATCTGCTCTGTACGAAGGTCTTCTGAGATGCCAGAAATACCAAACACCCTTTGAAATAGAAGGCGACTCCCTCAATGCTATAAGAGCCATCATCACTTGACAAACCCCGAACTGGAAACTTGCTCGCTAGATTGACCGCATTCACATGTTGATGCACAAGCTACCAGATTACTCCATCAAGCACGTCTTTAGAGAAGCCAATAGCTTGGCGAATGCCCTGGCTAACCACGCCATTAATCAAACAGAAAATCAAATCGTTTCTTCTGACAAAGCCGCTTGGAAAGATTTAACTTTTTTACTGAGGTCGAAGGAGTCTCTTCCTTCTTGAGGCTTCGGCCTGCTCTCTATCTCAACCACAACGCGGGCCCAACTCCCTGCAGTTTGGGTGGTCACATGTGACCATTGTTCTATCCTGCTGAAGGAACAAACGTTTGTATTTTCCTTCTCATCAATGCAATGGGAGCTACCCCCTTGCTAGCAATTTGATTTAAAAAGAAAAATATATATATATATATATATTGTTCATGAGGTGATTGCAAGATTCAAACCCAGGATTGCATTATTAAAGAGATATTTATTCGGTAAGACAAACCCTAACCCTAATTTGCTGCAATTTATGATCAATAGGCAAATTCTAGGGCAAATCAGGAGAGGGACATTACATGCTGTGACATTTTATTCTCTCCAACATAGTTTTTGGGCTCTAAGAAGCCTTGACTCCAACTCATTACTACATTAAGACTCAAACTATTTCTGCAGGGAAAATTGCATAGATTGCAAGAACATAAGATTACTAGCATGGTTTTCTAAAATTGTGACTTGCTTTTTTAAAGTAAAAAACAGTTTACCTCATCATTTAATAACTAATACAAATAAAAAATACAATTCTCAGAAATTATATAAATTACTAATTTTACTACCATTTTTGCAACAAATCTTATAAGTCGTAATGGATATAACAGTGAGAATGTTCAAATACTATAAAGACCGCACAGCAAAAATTGTTAAACATATCAGTTTCAAAAAGAAAATGCTATACAAAAAGCATCAACAATCCCAAAATGTAAACTAAATCTTTTTGTTCAATGTACTGATATGCTATGTACAGACAATAAAGCTTGATGAATAAACCTTAAGAATGATTCCATCTCACACATCATCAAACACGAAAAAATTGGTCAAAAAAAATTAAATTAAAATGACCATATGTTAAATCCTTATATCATCAGTTCCACAGAATTTAGATACATATTTCCGACACTCAGAAACATCAATAACACAGAAAATGGCTAAAAGCCCAAGAAATGTGTATGACTAAGAACCCTTGAGATCAAATTACAGCAGATCAAAACATGTGGGACTTGTTAGTGAAAATTACCTGTGGTCAACAAGTGCACCAATAATACCATCTCCATGAATACTGTCAGTTGTCATTCCAGCATTCAGAGCAGCAATATATATTTTGCCATCTGTGCATCCAGCATACAGTGCATATTCACCAGGATCTAGTACAACAGCATTAACAGCTGCTGGGAATTTGATGGTTCGAAGAAGGATTCCCAAAGCCAAGCTCCATATCTGTCTTCAGCAGTTTATATGCTTCAGAAATAATGCAAATTACATTAAAAAAAAAGAGCATAGCATTCTTAATTGGCATCACTTATTTTTCCCTCATAAATGTAAATAGGAAATGCATGGCAATAAGTGACAACTATAATCTATATGATGTTTTATTGGGATTCAACTGCATAGTCTTGAGTCAATCTTTATCAAAACCATATTTCATGAGTGGTGTTATACAAGAACCCATCTCTCATGAGCATGATTCATAAATGTCAAATAGGAAAAGCATGTCAACAAGTCACAACTAAAATCTATATGATGTTTTATTGTGATTCATCTGAGTAGTTTTCAGTCAATCTTTGCCAACCCATATTTCATGAGTAGTGGTTCACAAGACCCCATCTCTTGACTCAAAATCACCCAGTTGAATCCCAATAAAACATCATATAGATTCAATGCACTGCGAAAACACCACATACATGTAAACTGTAATCTAAATAAATCACCTCCATAATCAACAAGAATCTAAACAAGGCTCAACAAATTGTACTCCAGATGCAAAGAGGTTAAATTATTAAATCTCTATGCATTCTGTGCAAAAATTTTTGTGGAGATTACATCACACTACTTAAAATGGCTGTCAAAGGGAAAACTAAGGAATCTACAACATAAAGTCCTTTCTATACAAAAAAAAATGGCAAGACAAACAAAATTATCAATGACTTTCTGAAATTAGCGATGCTCTCAAGAAATCAAAAGAACTAGGATCATAGTTTTTCTTTTATTATTATTTAACCAGGATATCATCATATGTCTATGTGCATGAATAAAAATTGCAAAGGAATTCAATCCCATCATAAAATAAACAAAAATGCACAAGTACAGACAATGAAAATAGCCCATGACAAATCAGATTTAAAATTCATAGAATTTTAACAATAAGGGCGTCAATATTGATGTCCCGTGGAAGTAATCATCCATATCTAAACATTATGAGTTAGATGAATCTGTGCTGGGAACCTGCCAGCTATTATTCAAAAAAATTATGGTTAGATACAAAATCATGCAACTATTCTTCCCAATATAAATAAATTATGTGCAATAACTACAGCATTGGTGTGACTCTCTAGCATTTATTATTGGGTCAGTAGCTAATGTTGCCTGTTTATAAGCTAAGATTTCTAGGTGGTTATTTTCAAAATTCTCACCCTTGAGAAATATCACTATCATCAACGATCTTGCAGCTGAATTATTATCCTCAACCTTTATTTAAATGTAACCTTTTCACGAGTGTGTCATGAGCAAAAGAAACTAAGGAGGAAAGCAACAACTAAAACAAGAATCAGAGTGCCTTAACAAATAGAATGAAGGAACATTAGGCCACCATGCTGGAATTGTAACACAAGATTGTATTGACTCTGAATTTTCAAGTTTGTGCAATGATATGAGAGATCAGATGTACCAGCCAAAATTAAACTATCTATGCAAGTATTTGGTAAATAGTTATTGTGCATTAATATGCAAGTGAAGTTAAACAAATAAAGTGAGTTCAATTAAGGTTAAGAAAGAAGTAGAAGTTAAGCCTTTTAATGGACAAATTAATACAGAAACATTGAATACATGAATTAAGCAATTAGAAGTTTATCTTTGTGTCATAAAATAAATGGAGCTCTAAGAATTAATTTAGCATGCCTTTAGATGATTGATCATGCTTTTTTATGGTTGCAAGCATATGTTGCAAACTGTAATAAAAGGAAAAAGCCAATGTTTGATAAATGGGAAGAATTCTTTGAATTAATAAGAAGGAATTTCTATCAGATTGGACCATACTTACAAGACTCACCCAAACTTGCCCAGACTTGGCGAGTCCCAAGAGAAGTAGACTAAACTAAGGCCCGCAGACTCACGACCCAAGTACTCATTGAGTCTGGTCAAACTTGGCAAGTCCCAACTGGTAGACTCAGCCAGGTCTATGAAAATCAAGGAAAAAACAAAGCATAAAATTTTGCTTAAACATAAAAGCATGAAAATCAAGTGCATTTTGAAGAATCTGGAGGATGGTTAAAAGTGATAAAATTATGAAAAATGCCATGTTGCCTCAACCCCACTAGGGGTGCTACCCCCAAATCCCTACTCTAGTTTTAAAAAACAAAAAAATTGAAAATATTTTTGGGCTATGTTGGATGGAAGAACATATTTTTATTCTTTTGAATTTTTCCTGATTAAATTCGTAATAATTAAATTACATTTTAGTTTGCTAAGTCAAACCCATTCCTAAGAAATGCTCCTAAGGTTGTAGCAGCAATTGCAGACTTGTCTAAAATGCAAGTGCATGACTCCACATAGAGCTAGTAATGTTGGGCTAAAGAATTGAAGCTCCTTTGTACCATAGTCCATGACTCCATATTGTGATTTTTGTTATTGATGCCATGGATATCATAATCCACGAGTTTTGTACACCTAAAACACTTGACAATATTTATATATTTAAAATGTTGTTTCCTTCAATTAAAATCCACTTTTATTCTCGTGTGATCAATGCATACTTGTGTATGTGATCAAAGTAGCTTCTATTTGATTAATTTATTGTGTCTTTAAAGTTTATTTATTGAAAGGTGAATGATAATTGTTATAAATTCTTAAAAATCTCTATATTTCATGGTCTTTTTCAATTTTTTGAGTCTTTACGAGTCTTGGCCAAATCTAAGCGTTGAGTCTGAGTTCAAGTCAAAAATCAACTTGTCAAGTCTGAATCTTGTAACCATAGGTAGGACATAAGATTGATCAAAAAATAAAATGGGTGTATTACAAACAACAAAGTGGACAAAGCGTATAGGATTACACCATTGAATTCCACCGACAAGCTATGGTAAATGGCATGCATCTTGACAAAATATCTTGGCAGACTCCATATTCACATACAAAGAAGGGTGCTCACCACTAACCCAAAAGACTTGGACAAAGCTCATGTCCAAGCATACTATGTAGAGGAGGAGGAAAAGAGGTATGAAGGTGAGAGTTGAAGAGACTTCTAAATTTAAAGGTAAATATAAGAAAATTTGGAAAACAAGGAAAGCTAACAAGATAGTGCAAAAGAGAGATAAGAACACCAAGAATCATTGTAGTCATTGAAATCTAGATGGGCATGTAAATTCAAAATGTTGGTGTAACATGCCCCTTGTTCTACACAGTAATTTTTCCCATGTTTTACCACAAGTGAATTTAAACTAAGGCTGAACATATACTAATAAAAAAAATTCTTTAAATACAAGATAAAATGCACACATGATAGTAACAAAACATCTTTCTTATTCATTCAATGAATTGAGTACAATGTTTCCAAAGAAATGATTTCGTAATCCATATACAAATACATTTGCCATCTTTCAAAGAAACAGATGCAAGTTACATACATAGCTCAACTGAGCTAAATTGGCACTAGAAATACAAAATGATCCAAGAAATCCCCTTTCAAATCTTTGGCTTGCCGACTGGGATGAGAAGCATCACTCAAGCGCTTTTTTGCCATCCACGGACTAACTGCGGTCCCCCGCACATCTACCACATATGGTAAGATGGCCCTACCCTTCAACGAAGAGCTTTACTCTGGAAACCACATAATACTAGCCTAATCTAAGCTAGTGTTGTGGCCTGCATACAAGAACTTTATCACACAACACATGTATGTTCTACGTGCATGACAATCTTAGACTAGCATGAATAAGGTACACAATGAACTGACAACGTAACCAGTAGCGAATTACACCACTTTGGCCAAAGTATTCATCACCCCTATTTCAGAATGGATGTCGCACCCTCATCCACCATTCTAACTCGATTTGTTAAGATCAATTGTATTCTATGCATAGGCAATTCCCTTCATAGGATAGTCTACAACCCCAGGAACAACCTATATATTCTAAGCAATCTATGACTTCTCTTCTACGTTAAACAAGTGTTCCAAAACCTATCTATTTAAGTCTAGCTATAAACTAAAAAGACCCCTCTCTATTGAGTACTTTCTACTATATTTATATAGCTACGTAAACAAACACTCCTTACTATGGAGTATGTACAATCACTTCACACAATAGAGACATCTAATCTATAACCACATATGAATATCTACTCACAATTATTGAAAACAATCTTTCCCAAAGCCTAATACTTCTCAAACAGCAATCAAGCAAAATGTAATCACATCAAAACAAACAAACATAAAAGAGTAAGAATCCTCATGCTTGTAAGAATAAAGCTCCAATTGTTCTATCTGGTTTCCAATCCTAGCCTCCACAAACAGCTTGCAACTTAGCAACAACTCCCTTCTATACTTTTCCAAAACAATCTCAGAAATTCTCTCAGCAAAACTCTTCCAAAACACTAACAAACTCTCTCACAGAACTTAGGAAAACAGAGCAGCTCTTCAGAAATTACACAGCTGCGTCCCAATGAGGTATAGCATGCCTCTATTTATACAAAATATTCAGCTTCTAAAGGCTAGAGAAAAGGAGAATGGGTCAACACTTCTCAGTTGCATGTTTTGACTCGGCATTTGAAATCAAAAGGTGGCAGACTTAAAACACACTACTCAACAAAATAAACACAGCAAATTGATTCTCTGAGGGACAGCAAGAATGCATCAGAGATATGCAAGGTAACAGTTATACAAGTCGACTTATTCTATGCCAGCATTCCCAAGACTCATTATTCCCATTTACCCATGGTTTCATCGCTGTACAGAGCTTCTACAATAGATTTCTATTTGCAATACATAAATTCATAGTTTGGCGCCACATTGTCCTCTATTCGGGCTTTTGGTGTTTGCTGCTCTTTGACAAAGTGTGAGCTTTTAAATCTTTTGCAAACAGTGTTATGTTTCATGTTGACCAAGTCTCATGAATGCCACACCTTTCCCTCATATTCGGCATTCACTATATATGCAGATTTAATTCATATCATATGATATTAGTGCTGCATTGTGCGCGATATATAGCTGCACCAATCACTTAATGCAATATATATACACTATGGTTACATAGTATATGCGCATAGCTTATAATAATATCAGCACTTCATTTGAAACAGCTCTTTAACAAACATTATAATATGCTATTAATAACAGTAATATATATATATATACTTCATTCGACGAATATATTAGCTTATACCCATTTATTACTCGAACTATCATCGCATGGGTATATATATATATATGTGTATGTGTGTGTGTGTGTGTGTGTGTGTGTGTGTGGGACGTTTACCTTTACGTCTTTACATACACGTACATCAATATGTATATTCTACATATATGTATATCCACATGTGTGTGTGTGCGTGTGTATATATATATATATATTATCATCAAACATAAAGCAATAATATCAACTGACATTTATACATTAGATATACATATATATATACATGTCACTTTATCCATTTGATATTCCCGTGCATATGGGTAACTCGCCCATAGGCATGCGTAGATATGACTACTTCCGTATGCTTATGTACGCGATTACTCGTGTACATGAGCTCATCGTGGACATGCATATATGTATGTATGTATATATCTCATCGATTAAACTTTAAAGAAGTAATTCAAAAAAACAAAAGGTTCAAACACATAAGCATGACTTCACAAACAAACAAAACCTTTCCTAACAATCACTTCAAGGTATCATGCCTTTACCCGAAACTACTGACTTGACTATTCTATCAGTGAGTGTGTGGAAGCTCAGTTTAGACTCTCTTAAGGGTTTCTAGACCAAAATCCTTCTAAGTGATACTTCCCCTCCCTTCCGAAGGCGTGAATCTGCACCTGCAACCAACTTGTCACATTTGCAAAGGTAGTCAATTGATCACAAAACAATCACTTGCAACATATATTCAATAGTCAAATTAAGACACATATATAACATCAACCATTTATTCATTCAATTTCCAATGATTCACATAACCAAAGTACATTCACATTTATTTCCTTCAAAGTTACAAACACAGACATATGCAAGTATTTCATCTAGCTTGGTAAAATTAACTAGGTAGATATACTATGGGGTGTAACAGTTGGAAGCTTCATACTAAACTACATCCTAAGAAAAAGAATAAGGGTAAAGAAAATGATACAAAGAAAGCTATGCTAACTATTCAAAAAGGTGAAATGGAAATAGAGGATAGTTCAAATGTAGGTGACAAACTTGGATGCACAGCCACTAAGGAAAATGAACTTGAAGAGATGAACAAACTTTTCGTACTAAAGTTATAAGTTAAAAGAATAGAAATAATGGTTTGGTAGAACTAGGGTCACAATGTAATCTTATTTCAGAAATTTTGGTTAAAAAGCTTGGGCTTAAAATAGAGGAACATCCACATCCATATCCATTGGGATGGGTTAAAAGAGGCGTAGAGATACAAGTGAATAATAGATGCAAAGTAAAATTTGGGATTGACACACAACGCATAGATCAAAGTAGCTGATGTTATTCCCATTGATGCTTTTAATATTGTTCTTAGTAGTCCATATCTTTATGTCAGCAATGTCATTTTTATCAAGAAGGGCTAATAAGTACAAATGGGTCAAGGATGGAGTCAAGTACATAATCAAAGAACACTAAAGTAGGCATGTTAAGTGCTAATCAAACAATTAAATTAATTCAAGAAACTAAACAGTTTTGCTTACTTTTGCTTCAAGATAAGAATGAAGATGGGATTGGCATTTCTACCATGACTAAGTCAAAATTGAAATGCTTAGATTAAGTCTTGTCATCTTTTCAGGAAGCGTTTGCAGAACCAAAAGAGTTGCCACCAAGGAGCATAAGATTCAACTCCTATTGAATTCTACTCTTTCAAACAACAACTTATATTAGCAGTAGTAACGAGGTCAAAAGGGAGTTATTGGAACAAGGGATGAATCACCCTAGCACTTCACCTTACAGGTCACCCATAGTAATGGTGTAGAAGAAAGAATATTCTTGGAGAAAATGCATATAGATTATCAGGCTCTTAATAAAATTACAATTAAGAATAGATATTCTCTCCCAAGGATTGATGATTTATCAGATCAACTAACATGCTAAGTATTTTACTAAGTTGGATCTTAAGTCAAGTTACCATCAGATGCAAATGAAAGAAAAGGATACTTGAAAGACTGCTTTCAAAACTAACACAAAGGAATTTATGAATGGTTAGTGCTTCTTTTTGGCTTGAGTAACGTGCCTACTACTTTCATAAGATTGATTAACAATGTTTTGAGGAAATTCATTGATAGCTTTGTGATAGTCTATCTAGACGACATTTTAATACTCAATGCTACATGGGAAGAACACTTAATCCACATTAAGCAGGCCTTGCAAAGGTTAAAAGATCAACTACTATGCAATATAACAAAATGTGAATTTAGCAAAGAATAATTGATATATTTAGGGCATGTAGGAGAAGGAGAATTAAGAATAGACCCATCTAAAGTTGAAGCAATAATAAATTGGCCTACATGTAATGAAAAAACTTGCACAAATCATCATATGCCTATGTTTAAATAATTTGTATTCATGCACAAAGGCATATCATGATATATTTATGAATTTTTTTTAATAATAACAAGCCACTCCAAGGGTTGTGCAGGTGGGAATGGGAAGGAGGGGTGTGGGGCAGGGCCTCCAAACTTAAGCCACTTCAATGGGCCTACCTCCAATAATCTTCAATAAAAACACAATATATCAACATGATGTACTGTCCCCTAATTGGGAATGCCCTAAATTTGCCCTAAATCCTTAATTTTTAAATAAATAAATGGGCTAGACAATGCCTTTCACCTAATTGAAGCCCTACACACAAAGTAGAAACCATTTACCACAATAATACTAATTAGTTGATTATCATAATTAAATTTTAGTAAACTCGTAGCCAAATTACTAATTCAATCACAAAACATTTAATATCCTTGGAGGGCTCGACCATAGGAGAGCATGGGAGAATGTGACTTGGATGGGGTGGCTCAAGTCCTCTACCTTATGCCCAAGAGTGGATATACCATCCCTCTTGGCCTCATGTAGCCCATACCATCCATATGAGGTGGCCTACTAGTGAGGTGTGCCCTTTCTATTATCCCCTCATCCTGCCAACCATTTCCCTCTCTCTATGGTTTGACCTCTTGTGCTGACTCACGGTGATGGAGGAGTGAGATTACAATAGATGCCCCGAAAATGCCATCTCTCCTAAGCCCAAGGCGTTGTACCATTGGTACCCCCTTGGCCTCCTTGGGACTACTTAGTCCCCCATCATGAGGTGGCATACCTAGGAGAGTGCCCCATTGCTATTCCCCTCTTATAATCTTGACCCCCTCTACCACAGCTAAAACATTAAGACTTTTGACAAACAAATATTAATCATATTTACTGATATAAGGAAACAGTCATAACAGCAATGCATCATTAGCGCCTTGATCTTCTAATCAAACAATCACAATCACATATATTAAATGGTGCTACAACTATATTATTGTAAATCGGATTTCATACCACCAATTCAAGAAATCAGACTACTATGCACATGCCAATTAATCATTTATTTCCAATTTAAAGGGTGCAGTCCTCTATTTCCTTTTATTTAATTCTTCCCTGTAGATGATTGCCAGTCTGTACATTCTTCTCCTTCAATCAATCTATTCTTAACACTCAAAAGATATCGTTAGTGTAAATCAAACAAATAAGAATCTATTATCCATACTTATATTAAAGCATCATAATTACCTATAAGGCTCAATAATTGTTGCAAGAATTATTATTGCATAATCATATATAATATATATTTATGAAATATACTTATTTCTAATTAATATCAATCTTCCCATAATTATTTTATGTGAACTTATATATATATATATAGACATTCCATTTTCTGATTATATCTGCTGCTATACTCAGCAATATATTTTCAGATTTCTTATTTATTGTTTCCTCTATGATGTCTCCTGCAAATGATTTGTCTGCCTTTACATATCCTCATATCGTGAATAGACACAACCTTTTTAATAATTTGCACCCCTTTCAAAGGATGCAACCCTCTACATTTCAAACGTTGCCTCTTAATGGCTGTTGGTAATGATTGATACCTTTAATATAATTAAAGGCTACCTTAGATAGGTGATCGCTGCACTAAAGACCTTTTTTAATAATTATTATCATGCTGCCCATGTTAATCGAAGATCTTCACATGTTGAGATCCTCAAGACTTTCATTATTTATAGGATTGTTGTATTCTCCCAACCTTAATCGCTGCTCCTTTCTAATAAAAATCATTGCTTATATTGCCTTAATAAATATAACTGCTGATTGATATGTAAGCATACGGTAGTCACTGGCTGATATAACTTGTATATCATTTTGATTTGATATATATATTATATTATTTTATATTTACATATTTTATATTAATATAGTATATATTTATTTTTATATTAGTTTTATACATTTCTTTAGTATTATATGATTATAATTATAATAAATGTATATATTCATATTTTTAATATTTATATTTGTTATTTATTTTATTCATTTATTTGTATTTCAATGTTTTGTACTTTGCCATTCCAGGGGCATGACACATGATGATAACAACCTAACCTCTACCTCTTATATATACCATACTCGTGCCATGGATGCTATGGTCAACATAAAGAAGTGTACATATAATTGGTAAGATGTCATAGCATAGAAGATACTAAAACAAGGAGTTTGAGTAATCATACATGTGCAAGTGTATGTAAACATCAATTGTATTACTACACTACACTGAATCAGCAATTAAGGAGGTACGGTCAAATAATAAAAATGAAGAGTCTCACACAATTTGTTTCCAGCAAAATGATACAATGAGTTTAATTGAAAAATCTTCAAACGAAATGTTCACAAGTCTCTATGATGGCGATGTAGAGATTGTAATTGATAAGCCTTGTGAGAAGGAGACGGATTCCTTTGAGGATAGTGTGTTTGATCATAACACTGTCCCATCATTCTTACTTGAGAATTGTAAGACATCAACTAGTGAGACAATTGATTTTGAAGATGATATGGTTCTTACAAATGATAGTAAATCAGAAAATTTATTGTGTAGCAGCCCAAGGCATATTGATGAACTTGATCAAAGACCTCTTGCATTGCAAGATTTGAAGGACCAACTTGTGGTTACAGATGAGAAAGTGGTACAAGTGTTAACAAGGGTAGATAATACTAACAAATACATTGAAGATCTCATTTGGGAAGCTCAAATTGAGGAGAGGAAAAGGGGAGTTGCAAGTGGAGTTACCCTCACTCAATTGTACTCCATCAAAGAAGCATTGGAAATGATGAAATCAGATTACTTGCAATTGCTTATGGACAGGGATCCTGCTTTCAAGTATGTTGAAGATAAAGAAAAAGAAGCTGATAATCTTTGTTTCAATTGAGTATGGCTCACTTTTATTTATACAAAGCAGAAATTATATTTCTATTGCAGCCACATCCAAGGAACAAGAAAGTGATGCAAAGATTATGGATACTAAGAAATTAGTTGAAGGGATTGAAGAACTTCATAGATGTGAAACATTGTTTAATGATTCTAGTATTCCTCATATTGGAGAGATTCAATATGCTGATATAGTTTGGAACCCACATCCTGAATATGAATTTTGAATTTTGAGGATCAATTTTTACATGAAGGGGTAGCTTGCAGCCATGGGATGACAGATATAACGGGTAATGACGGCAGATTTCAGCATGATACACTTTATGAATCAGCAGATAATGATGAGCATTCAACGTTGGGTGAAGGGGTGCATGAAACCTATGAAGACACCATTGAAAGGAAAGAACAAAATGTTGATTCTATGAGTGTTAACAGCAGTCTAGTGTCTTGGTATGAGCCTCATACACTATTTGAATCTGTACATAATGATGAACATCTAGAAGTGAAAGAAGCTATGCATGAAATCCATGAAGATATTGGTGAAAAGTATGAAACAGATGATGATTTTATGATTGTGAACAGCAGTCCATTAAATTTATATGGTTTTGTTCATTATAAGGTAGCAGATAAGAATTTTACGGTTGACATTATTAAAGGGTCTCATTTTGTTGATATTCAAAATTTTATGGCTAAGCATGAAAGGGTGTTTGTGAGCCCAAGTTATTTGCGAAACATGATGTTTCTTGATGGATTCACTATTCCTTACTTCATAAAAATGCATAACAACAATGTGCATCAAATTGTGGAAGAATGTTCAAACTTAGTTCTTTGGTTCCCAACTTACATATTTATGTTTAAAGGTTGTTCTATGGTTCTAATCATGAAATTTACAGACTTCGCATTGATGATAGCAGCTGACTGCATGGTTTGGTGTCCACGTGTTTGTTACTATAGCTCTTAGAATTTGAAGGATGATGAGACCTTACCAATTTATGATAGTAGAGGCAATTCCGAGGTGGTTATAGATCTGATTTTCAGACTTAATAGGACTGTCATCATTTGTTGCAGCAGCCATGAGGATGTGTGTGAGTATGATTGGTGATAATCATAGGATTTGGGATCCAGGTACAGTTACCACAATTGAGATGATGATTAAGAATTGGAATGGAGGACAAAACTTCAAAGTTGGTACCGCTGTCCACTTTCCAATCAGCTTACATAGGATAATGAATGATAGCATGCAAATGGCTTGGCCAATACCTCCACCCCAGCAATGAATTAATTCTCAATTGGTGTTGATTAGTAGAGGTAATGTAGTTATTGGAGGAGTTCCTTTGGTCATTCCCACATTCACATTTCCTATGTTTTCAAGGGTAATCTTTTATGACAGTTGCTGCCCTAATATTTCAGCATTGATTATGGCAACTTCAATTTATGAGCAGATGGACTTCGAGTACTTACAAGCTTCATGGCAGCAGGTTGTGGGAGGATTTACGGAGTTAGAGCAGTTATTCTTAGCTCCCATCAACGTGAGTGATAGTCACCGCAATCAGTTCAGGTTGTTGTTGTATATATCTACTGATGATACTGTGATGATTGCAGTCAATTGGATGAGTTGGTATGCTCGATATGGGCTTGTTGACATTTGGAGATTAAGTGTTGGTGAGAGGCTCTTAGTTTATGACCAGGAAGGTATTGTCAGGATTTATGATTCCAAGGACGACACTGTTGTTATCTTCCTTATTAGCTTCCAGTTAAGGATTGATTGGCATCACTTACGGGACACTGTGAGGAGATATGTTGAGGGTTATGCTTTGGAGTTGAGCAGATCATATTTCCTATTGCCCAAGATCGAGTTAGGCAGTGGGATTTCAAATAGGGATCACACTGAGGCACCTTGGCAAGAGATTTTTCATAATATAGATTTTAGCCCTCACAAGTATCTCAGTTTGGGTTTTGTTGATGATTACATTTTTGGGTCACAGGAGTTGAGAGCACAACTTGGGCATGTTGAATTAACAGTTTTTATCAGAGTGGCGCAACAACAACATAGCGGACATTTTCGGAGATTGATTTGGGATCCTAGAATTACAACTGGTTTAATTTGTTTCAGCCAGGAGGCTTCATGGTGTGTTGGCATTGCTTGAGAACAAGCAATCTTTGGGAAGGGCAGGCTGTAATGTCCCCAATTTTTATTGAGTTAGCATATAATTAAATAATTAATTTTTAAGTTGTCGAATAAGAATAAATTAAAAAGACAACTTAAATTAATTATTTTAATGGTGTAAAAGTTGACTTAAGTTGGAAAAAATTAAATATTTAAAATAAGTCATTTTGTGAGAAAATTAAGAGTAAATTAAAAAGTAAAAATGTTATTTCAAGAAAGGAGGGGAGTAGTTACAGAAGAAAAGATAAAAGTTTTGAGAAGCTCATTTGCAATTTATGCAAGATTTTACTTTGAAGATTGTTTTCAATTGTATTTGTTGAACTTTGTGGAGACAGAAACCTCCATGAAGAATATCACCTTGAGGCTGAAAGACATTTTTCGAGTGATCTCTGACAGTCTTATTTCAGAGGCTGTGCATGGAACTAATCGGTGATAATTTAATATTGGAATATCTGTGAAATTTTGGGTTGAAAGAATTATTATTTGGTATTGGGGTATTGTTTCTATTTTCAATTGGCTGGGCACCCGGTTTCATTAATTAAATGCTCTCTTGAAATTTATTGAAGAGGTTGTACCTTGTCTAATAGTCATACCTCCTCCTAGAGTGGCGTGAGAATGTCAAAAGCAAGTGTTGATTTTTAATGGCAGTTTGGTATGCTTTGTGAGACAACTACACTACTATTACTTGTTGCAAGTTATTTCGGGTGGGAAAAACTCGGAGTACAGAGATCTTACCATTTCAGACAAAGGAACATACAGTTTTTGGTGGTTAAGAAATAATATATGTGGCTATTTAAATCTGATTCTTATTATATTGGTTTATCAAGATGCTTATATGTATTAAACTGCTTTGAGTATGGAGTTGATGGCTGAAAGAGGAGCTCAATATGTAAGATTGAATATTAAATAAAGGCGTGGATAATTTGGAACATAAATAAAGACTGCAGGGGCTCATTTCGTTAAGAAATGATGCATTTATAAAGGAAATTGAGAATCAAATACTCTATTGTTGGCCAGGGGCTAATTATGGAGGCATTTGAGGGGAACAATAAAAGTGCTACCTGCAATACTTTAAGGTTGCCAACTTCAGTGTTTAGGGCCCTTTAATCTAAGTTCTCCTTGTGAGGAGTCGTGGATTTGAAGTAATAAAGGCATGGGATTTAGATTATCACCAAGGCGCTGCCTAATTTCCTTATCCTGGCCACCACCATATATTTTGAAGGTTCAATTTAAAGTTTTTGGTTGAAGAAAGGCAGGCAATATCATTTAAGAGTTGACGGAAGCTTATTTAATTTTTAGTCACTGCTCCTGGAAGTATTAAAAAGCATTTAATAAAGGTAATGTGGGTGAATCAGGTCTAAGTGGTCAGCAAGAGAATTAAAGGTGGATTTTTGGGAGTCAGCATGGAAAATATTTGCCGCATGCTTCTTTGTGTTGCCGCACAGACCCAACTTTGACCAAGCTAGAGGAATCGAGGAAGATTTAGGGAGTCATGGGAGTTTGCATCATTTCAAGGAGGTGTAAATTATTATATTCAAAGTTTGAATATTGAATCAGCTTTACAATAGCCTGGCCGCCTATTTCCTTTTAGCAATACTCAGGGAGGGAATCAAAATGACTACTATTACAGAAAAGAAAAGAATTGTATATTTCAAGGGCTGCATTTACTTGAGCATCAGTATTAATGCATGTAAATTCTCCTTCAGCTAATCAGGTTAGCATTGATGAATTGTATTTATTGACTAGGTTAGAAGTTGAGGATGTAAATTCTGAAGTTGTGTTATATGATTATATCAGTGAATACATTCATAAATATTTTAAATGCAACAAATCCTTCTTTGTATTGTTGTCAATATGGATTATTCTCTATAACTGAATCTCTATTATAGAGGCATATTATGAAAGATTTATTCAAAGGGAGTCCTCTCTTTTTGAAAATAAATGAAAATGAGTTAAACCATCTACCTTATCTAACTGTTTGACGAAATGCCTGCTCACATGAAGACCCAAATAGGAAAAAATTTGCATAGAAAATTGGCGTGGGCTATTTCAGAATCTCTTAGTCCCAACTAGGGTTTCTTCTTTGCCACATTTGCTAGCATGAGCATAGTACTAGATTTGATGAATGTGACAACATTATAATGCATTGCAAGCCTTGTAATGATCTCTTTCATAATATACACGAATCTCTACAGTTCTATGATGGATTATTAAGCATACTCTGTTATGTGATATCACATGTTTGGTGTATGTAAAATGCATTGCTCGTGATTTCTTGGTGATTTCAACTTGTTTTTCCTTTGATAAACTTGGACTCTGTCACCCATTGGATAGGCACTAATCTTGAGAACAAATGATTCAATCATACTCATTTAAATGAACAAACCTTTAACCAATATTTTAGGAATAGATGTAGGTTTCTATGCACCTTATGATTTGATGCATAACCAAGGAAATATCTAAAGTAAACCTTAAAAGCAGTCATTTTAAGTGAATCATGATTTGCACTCGTTTAAACGAACAAATCTTTAACCAATATTTTAGGAATAGATGTAGGTTTCTATGCACCTTATGATTTGATGCATGACCAAGGAAATATATAAAGTAAACCTTGAAAGCAGTCATTTTAAGTGAATCATGATTTGCATATGTGTATCAGCTATACAAGAGGTTATTCGTGCAATTGGTTTGTATTTAACCTAGTGACAATCTTTGGGGTTAAATTACTTTGGATACAACTGCAAACTTTATGCAACACACCATTTTTTGGCACCTTTAATCCTACAGAATACCCCTAGGAACATCCTCCTCTATTTAAGCTGAGCCCAAAGCATAGAAGAGCTTATCCACTCTTGTTAATTAGCCTTTAACCCTCCTCAGTCTATTGACGAACCCCTGTTTTACTTTCTTGATAACAAACCCCTAGCCTTGAAGGTGAAATTGAGTTCTAGGATTGTGGAGCAGCAATTTTGGGGCCCAACATTACATTCATTAAAGAGGCTGCTACAAATTAAAAAGTGTTCCCACTCAACCTGTTGTGTGATACATGGAATTTATTAAAATGGAGATTTTATTAAAATTCAAGTGTAGTGAGAATCACTACACTAACAACCCTTTGTGATGTTCTCTTCCTCCAATAGATGTCAGATTTAGTCCGTCTATGAATTCAATGCATGAGCATTTAGAATATGCATACATGTCTTTCCCTTTGATATTCTTAAAATAAATGGAGCCAAAAGAGCTATGGTTATCTCTAACGAATACACACAATGTAGGAAGAAAACAAGGGACTATGATTGCTTCAACATATACTAAGAATTCAACTTTTAAAATAAACAAACACCACCCAAGAAGAACAAAGATATAGTATATGTAAATTATCAAGCAATTCCTAAGTCATAAACATGATTAGGAATCAAATCTTATTCAAATCTTCCTAGGAAGATTCTCAATAAACACCAAGAACTATTTGAAGTACTTAACTTTTAAATGATAAAGCATACTGCTACTTATGTTTTAAGCATTTGCAATGTTGCTTAATGCTAGTAGGTAAAATGTATACTTAAAAATCAAAACATATAAATCTGCCTCATGCTGACACTAATAACTCCTAAGAAGATGATTTTTATACATGAAATGGCATTTGTTATTTCACTTTTTGGGAGTTGATTGATACAGGAGCATATGATAAGAACAGGAAAAGAAAATGACTGGTTGAAAGCTAAACATCAAATCTTCAATCCTTATTTGCAATAGAAAAAAAAGGCCAGATTTTATGTTTTCACCATTACAGTTAATTTCCAAAGTTAGATCATCTTACTTCTCCTCAAATTGAGGAATATAACACCATCCAGCAAATAAGATACTATTGTTTTTCATATATCAGTAACTTATCAGATTAGAAATTTATAAATAAGAGTCTAACCAGGCCCTCCAAAACTTGTCCTTTTGACCCAGGCATTAATTTGTGATTTTAAGCTTTTATAATTTCTTGGATTTAATGGACACATACAGGACCATATTACCTTGCAAGTAAAATCCAATGAGGAAGAGACTATAATTGCACTGCAGCCTCCATAGCCACATGCAATATCTGTTACAGGTAAAGTATGAGCAGAAAAGTTGTGCAGAGATTGAAAGTGAGTTTCGGCTTGCAAAGCTGCTTCTTCATCCAAAGCTCTGCTTTGCAAGACAAATATATATGTCAGGAAACAAAGCCTGAACCATGGTCACTAAATGTAAAGTATAAAGTGATCAGGCATTTATCAACTGCAATAATATGATAAGAAGGAATCATATCATACATAAGAAGAGACCATGCCCTAACAAATCCATCCTCAGCTCCAGATATTAGAAGAGATTCATCATCAGAGAATATCAAACGGGTAACAGCCTTATAATGGGCAGGCCATACCCTAAGGAGTCTTCCACTTCCTACCTGCAATTAAGAAATTCCTGTTATACTGATCATGCTTACACATCAAACCGAAACCCCCAAGGGAAAGAGAGAGAACGTCCCTCCACCTGTGCCCAAACCAAGAAAAAAATCACAAGAATAAAAAGGAAAACATCAGTCTTTTCTGATTTTCCTCTGTTCCTGGAGGAAGACACTCTTTTGACATCCAAATTGCTTGTAAATATCATCTCAATACACCACCAATAAGCCATGCTGAATAGATTCAAGTTGCGCGATAAAAATCAAAAGACAAGAGAATAGGAAACGTCCAGATATATACCTCCCATAGATAGATTCTTCCTGATGAACCTCCACCAACAATATATGTGCCATCACTATTGCAAGCAATTGGCCCTATAGGCTCTACTGGAAAGCTCCTGATTTCAGCTTGAGGCTGCGTAAAAATGAGTTCTTGATTAGAGAAAAATATCTTACCAAATAAAAATGCTTTCTACAATTATTCTCAATCAGATATAAAACATAAACATGCATGACCCATAATACACAAATTCAACTTATGAAAATGTGCATGACTCAAAATTACTTTGAGTCAAGATATAATGAGTGTTTTTCCAAGTTTTGAGGACGGGGGGATGCTGAGATGGGAGGAAAGGTTTTAAGGATGGCAACCTTTTTTCTGGATATTGGGGATATCTGGTACACAGCTGTTAAAATACTATAAAATTAATATTTGAACTTTTAAAATACAAGTAAATCAAAAATACCTAAAAATAACATAAAACTACCAAAAGAAGCTGAAATTCTAAAGAATGAGTATAATAACAATTCATCGATTCCATAATCCATTTGATAATCCAATAATCATATGCATGATATGAAACATGATTTACATTATCAATGCATATAAAGAAATGTTGCATCATGCATAGTACATAGGTACATCAAGCAACAAGCTCATAAACCAGAGTCAGCATCCAATTGATATCTCAGAAATTGCTCCTATTCTTCTCTTTTACTCTTCACCTTTTTTACTTTTCTTTTTTGATGAATGCAAAACAGCAATTGGCATGGGTTTTAACATAGTTTTAGGACTCAGACTCAGACTCAAGATTCAGCACGGACTCGGCAAAAAAAAACCTCATAATTACATAAAAAAGAGAAATAAATGCATTTAGTAGATAACATAAAGTACTAATTTGACTATCAATTTGTCATAATTCAAACATTACACATGTCATATGATCCTCAAACTCTCCAAATTTAAAATTTCAGCCACTGTGTCTGATGGAGCTTCCAAAAATTTGTCAATTTTTAAGCAGCCCATGGACCCTGTTGGCACTCCAAACCCTTGTCCCCATGTGTGAGTAGGGTTTTGCCTTTGAAAGCATTCAAATCTTCTAATGTTGCATTGACTTGCCCTACCAGTTTCCGTTTTTTAAGTCACCACTTAAGCCATCGCAGGTATCTGCCCACCGGACCCTTTGGTTGAGAGCGTCGGTCACCCAATCGGCCATCGACTTTAGTTGTGCCCTAAAGTCGAGTGTTTAATTTTTCCAAAAAATGACTTAAGCTTAAGTCATCAACCTGCAAGGGTCATGTCACCGTCGGCCTAACAAAGGTCCTTTATGCTAACCTTGTCGTGTGTGCAAGTTTTGAGATTCGAGGCTATGGGAAAAGATCCTAACCGTACCCCGCCAGCTCACGGGCAATAAATGCCAACCGGTTATGCAATGTGAGAACAGCGAAATGAAGACGCATTTCTTCATACGGACGTGGGGCCCAGTCTCCACTATCCAACTCATGGCCCGTGGTTCTAAACCGACAGTCGAGATCAAAGGCCGAGGATAATC
>VDFB02057020.1:0-13101 GCA_007258455.2 Sequoia sempervirens
AAGTGCCCACTTAGAAAATTAGTAAAAAATCAAATATTCATTAAAAAATTATCAAAAAAATTGTGCATCAACTAGATGCTATTAGCTAACTTTTGACCATAGCGATTTTAAAAATACTAAAAAAAAGTTCACCGTGCTCAGGTCATACAAGAGTTGCAATGTTATGTTTTTCTGACAAAAACAACACCAATTTGTGTACATCCCTTTGTTGAACCCCTTAATCTCAACCATTTTCAAAATAAATTAGTAGTTTAGAAATTAGACTTAGAGCACTTCGATCCTTGTTTGTGTTTCATCTCAAAATTTTGAGTGTAACTATCCTCAATTTCATGTCCAAGGTCAGTATTTCCTGATTTAAAAAAAACAGTGGCCACTTAAGCCCTCTTTTTGGGAACCATCTTGGTGCACTTACCCTTATGTGAGATCATTGTTTCAACTTCATTAATTCCTTGTGATTTTAGTAATGATTGTGTTTATGGCTCTAAATGGTGTGTATGAATAACCACATGTTCAAGATGGGGTTCCTCAAAATGTCATTTGTTGGCATTTTGAATATTTACATGCTTTGTATTAGTACACTTTGATTTAGTCATGCACATTATAAATGTTGTGATTAAAAATGTGAACCTAATTATTGATGTGCAAAAGGAATTATTTATGTAAAGAGATATATATAAATTTTATTTCATGATTTATGAGCTATTAAACCTCATTGGGTGATTATGTTTTTCTTCAAGGCTATATATGCATTGAGAAAGTACCCTTGACATGTATTGAATGGTTATAGGTATAAGGTTATTCTCATCCTAGCTATATATGTTAGAGGAATTGCCCAATAGTGGTTAATTTGGAGATGTTGCATTGGGTCTCCCTATCCATTCCATGATCACACTCAAATCATCTATGGTATGTGTCATTCTTGACCATGTGTGAACCCAATCCAAGTTAGAAATTACTCCAAAATTGCTTTATGTTGTGAAATGTTAACTATATGTGCTTGATTTAAATGATTTCCTAATTTCATTATTTTTTGTAAAATATTTAATAAGTTCCAACTTGCACTATTTAATTGTTTATGAATCATGAAATTAGGTTAAGGTAGATATTTAAATTACCCTTTTTAACGTAAATGAAATGTTAGAAATTTAAATGATTTCTATAGTGATTATTAAAATATTTTATGTGTTTCACGAAAAATGTGAGAAAATAAAAATAAAAGTATAACTCAGTATTTTAGTTTAATTGTCAAAATTTCATTGGGGTTTGGGTATGTTTATGCTCAATTTAATCATATGGATTTAAATGACTTCAAAATATTGAATGTGTGTTTTAATTATATTTGGCAATTTAAAATATATAAAGAAAATTAAAGAAATAGAAAATATAAAAAGGAAAATGAAATAAAGGGAAAAATAGACTTTTCTTTTTAATTCATTTTTTGGGGGGGAAATGGGCTCTCAATACCCTCTTCTTGTAAAAAATTGGAAATAGATTTGTGAATGTGTTTTTGAATGGAAATGGATGAGATTGGATGAAATAGCTTAAGAATGGGAGGGGAGATGTGATTTTGGTTGGATTTTTGGGTTTGTGGGTTCTTGAAGTGTTCTTAAATTTTGGTTTTGGCAAAAAAATGAGGTAAGTTTCTTGTTTCTCCTCCTTTTCCTTATTATTTTTTATTTGAATGTCATGCTCACCCTTAAGGGAGCATAGGACATCCCTATTAGAATTTCATTTATATAAAAATGAGTAGAATAGATTTAATTTGATTTTTTTTTTAAATGTCAATTTTTTGTGTTCATCATGCCAAAATTTTCCATTTTTTTTGGAAATTGAATTTCATGTCATAAAATGGTTGTTTTGGTACTTTTCATTTTTTGAAATTTTAATTTTTTGAAAAGAAATTGAAGCTCCATTAATGGAGTTTGCACATAATTTCTAGTTTTTTGCATTTTTAAAAAACTAAAAATGAAGCTTGAAATGATCTACACTTAAAATCAGGCCTTCCCAAAAGAGCAAAACTTTTCTAGGTGTTAGTATGTCTAAGTTATCAACTAGAATGTAAATATTATTAAATATAAATAAAAGATACTTTAGGTTGAATTTAGAAAAATTGCATGCATAGAACAAAGGTTCCCCTCAATACTTTTCCAACACTACAAGAGATGCAAAAATTAGAGATCCAAAGAAAACATTATGAGTTTGAAGGTTCAAAAAAAAGATTTGAATTCAATGAGAAATTAAATTTATTTGCAATAAAATATAATAATGAGACCTACACTGCTAGAAAGTGCTCAAAACCAACTTTTCGATGATATCTTATTTTCCAAAATTTGATACTTGAGTCAAAAGTGATGGCTTCTAGAATCAAAACTATCCAATTTGAGCTTGAAAGGGAAAAAAGGGAATTTGATGATGATAAAGTGGCTATCAAATTTTAGTTAGCCACATAATGATCATCATTTGAATGTCAAATTTAAGATATTCTATAATGATGGTTGTTTGGCTATCGAATTTAAGACAATATTCGATGAAGGTCATTTAGTGATCAAATTTAAGATAGTCATGTGAAATGTTGAAATTTTCCTATCACAAAAATATGAAGTATCATATATGAAAATGGATATTTTTGGGCTTTCTAGATTCAATGTAGAGGTCTATCCTAGCCCAAAATACTCCAAAATGAACCAACAATACAAATCCACAAAAAAGAAACCTTAAATATGGTATTTTTATCAAGTTTTTATGATTATCTAGGTCATCATTTGATGCAAGAGAAGAGACTACTCAATTTTTTGAGATACACCAAGATTTCCATCCTAGTAAAATTTTAAGCCTAATTATCTCTAAAATATCAAAAGGGCCTTGTAGATTTAAAGCTTTGATACAATGTTACTGTCACTCAAGGATTGAAGCTCCTAGGGTCACTTGCAAAACTAAAAATAACCTTCTACAAGAGAGAAAAGAAAGAGCATAGACTTGCAATAATAAATGCAAAATAATTAGATCAAATGTAATCAATGAATGCAATACACTACAATGCAATGAATTTAATTGGTATATCATTTTGTTCTTTTGGATAATTGAATGTGACTTTAATAATGATACAAAGAAATAAAATGTAATCTAAATCTATAAAATTTTAAATTGAATGGTTAAGAATATTAAAATATCAAATCTTTAATATTTAGATTTTATAGTTACCACCAATATGTTTGCTATTTTTCCACCTATATAAAAAATAAAATATGATGTTGCAAGTGGTAAGAATATTGAGCAAAATATTTCATATGTCACATAATCAAACATATATTTATGAAACTATTTTTTTTTGTGGTTTGACATCTCTCAAAAAATATCAACTCCAAGTCTATATTCTTGAAAAGGAAAGATGCAATAGAGGAGACATGATCAATATGATATTTTTGAATAAGAAATATTTTTATAAATATTCTTTAAAATATAAAACTATAACCTAAACTAAAGGAAATTATTTTTTACATTCTAAAATATTTGTAAAGCATCCCCTCTTAACTATTATTTTATAGCCTTGATGGTCTTAATGCTTCTTTCTTAACAATGGTCAATTAGGATCCAAACTTACTAAAAGTAGTTGAAAAACACTAGAGTAAGTTACCTAGTTATTATATGAAATAATGGATAGTCTATTTTCCTACTAGGCGTGTGCTAAATTTGAATATATTCTACTAAAATATGAGCATCTATGTTTGGAGCTCAAATCTTAGTTTTCTTTATAATATGATGTACATAAGTGAAACCTCCTCCTATAGATAGTGTTAAATATTGATACTATTATCATCCAATGTTAAGGGTTGCATCTCTAATCCATTGAACTAATAAATTATGTGGTCATAACATACAAATGGTAACCCATAAATTATTCCAAAAGGATAATCAACTTAAAATATTTTGAATGTGCACAAGTATAGAAGATGATACCCTAAAGGGACAATACACTACAATTAACACTTCTATGCGATAATTTTGAATTTTAGCTATAATGGAATTATTGGCACTGTACACCACTAATCTTTAATGCACTTGTTTAAGAAATCAAGAAAATTAATTAAGTAATTGGAGATTTGTTCTGATTATATTAAAAAAATAGGTTTTCAAGGGACCTAGAATCCTTTACAACATAAAAGATGAAAATCTACTCAAATAGAAAGACATTCAAGCATCAATAGTAGCCAAAAGTAATCCAACATGAAAAAAATAGTGACCAAACAAAAACTAAATAGAAAACACAAAAAAAGACACTACATAATATTCTTCAAGCTATTAGCCACCTTGGTCTCTTGGTTTTGATGAAGATTGACCATATCTAGCAGTTCTTGTTTTCCTCCTCAAAGGTCTTCCTAAGGTTTCCCCTAGTCCTAGTACATGGGCCCTTGGCCTCATCTTTTCCACCCTTCTTCCCCTTTCGCTTTGAATATTGATCTTTCTCCAACATCTTTGCAAAGTAAATTTGGTCTTCCCTTAATTGACTAATCTTACTAAATAAGACCTATAGGGATTCCACACTATTTTTTACCGAATAGTGACTAACTTGCAACAATTTCTTGATATCTATATTTGTTTCATTATTCTTAGCCTTCATTTTGGAAAGGAAATTCTCACATTGGGTCTTAAAGTCTGAAAATGAGCATTCCAAATCAATTAGTCTCTTAAACAAAATATCCAAAGAAGAACCCTTTGACACATTTTGCATATTTTATTTTAGACACCTATTATTAATGTTCAACTTATTAAATTCCTAAGCAGCCACTTGGAAATCTTGAAAGTGCACATTGCCCTTGAACATGCCATATCTAGAAGCTCAAACATTGTAGTATTAGAGCTTTTTTGTCTAGTATTATTTAGATATTTTATTTCTATGAGATTTTAAAGATTCAAAATTATATGCCATCATCCCTCAAGCATGACAAACTAGTGAAAGGAAATGTTACTGTTGTCACCTAGGACCCTCAACCATTGTCAATACCCCTTAACCTATCTAATTTCATCCTCATTGGTAGCTTAGGCTTTTGGTGTAGTGACAATCGATCTAAGTTAACAAAATCAGTGACTCTACTGGTGAGGGTTTGACTCCTACTCTTGACACTCTTTTTGTCTCCCATTCGACTAAGTCTATCAACCTCTTGAATGGGGGTAAACTATTACCATGTGGGACCTTCAAACCTTGTCGATACCCCTTAACCTCTCTGATGTCACCCTTACTAGTAGCTTAGGTTTTTGTTGTAGTGGCATTCAGTCCAAGTTAACAAAACTAGAGAATCTACTAGGGAGGGTTCAACTCCCACTCTTGACACTATTTTCATCTCACAATCAACTAAGTTCATCGACCTCTCGACCAAGGGGTAAATTGTTGTCATTTGGGACTCTCAACCCTCATAGGTACCCCTTAACCTCTTTGATGTCACCCTCATTGGTAGCCCACAATTTTGGTGTAGTGACAATCGAACTGAGTTAACAATTACCAATATAATAACTGCTTTTAAAATCTCCAGTCCTATAACTACTAAGCCTATTGCTAGTGAATATATAATTTCAATGATAATTTTACATGAGCACTCATTTTTGTACAATCTTATGGATGGATTACTTAAACTCTTAAATTTTGGTGTTGAAAGTTAGAACTATGGTTGACACACCATATAATTCCACTAACATTATTTTAATAAAAAATTTCAATAAGTAGTCATTTTGTTTAATTAAAAATGGATTGCTAACTTAAACTCTAAACAAGCTTCAAATGTGTTGTTGAAAGTTAAAATTAACTTGAAAGAGAAAAATTAAAGTGAGGACAAGAGTCTATAGCGTGTTTCCATAGAGGATGTGGGGAAGCTCTAGGGCTCTATAGCTTTGTACTTGATTTTGATGTAAAATTAAATGTAGGGATCTCAAACCTCATAAATGATCTACACATAACTAATATTTTCTTATATATGTGTTATTTTAAAGGCCTTTATGATGCTTTAGGTTCAAATAAATGCTTGTTTTAATTCGAATTCTTAGATGAAGTTCAAAGTTTGAATAAAAATTATTTGTGAAGCAATTATAATGATAGATGCTTGCTTATCATTGTTGTGAATATAAACGCTCAAAAGACAATATTTAAGTTTATTTTTAAATTTGGTTGCTAGTAACTAAATTTAAGAAAAAAAAAGATTATTTTGAAATGTGAGTATTAATAGTTAAATTTAGGAAAATAATAAGATCATTTTAAAATTTAGGTGTAAAAAATTATATTATATATTCAAAAATTGTAACAAATGTGATACATGCACCAAATGTTGAGCTATACATTCTCTTTCTATTTTAATATTTGGTGGTGGAAGTCACCAAACTGGACAATTATTGCACATTACTTTGAAGTTAAACATTACATTTTTTTTCTATTTGGTTTAGGATGAGAAGTTGTACACTTGTGTGTAATTAAAATTATCAAATATGTATTTAATAGTAGAGATAGAATGACACTTGTGTGTAATTCGATTAGAAGTTATACCTTACACCTTTCTATTTCGTTTAGGATGAGACATTGTACACATTTGTGTATTCTAAATTGTCATATATGTACTTAATAGAAAAATCATGTTCTATGTGTTTGGACAAAGGTTGCAAAATTCAATAAACTAAAGTATTAAATGTGAGCACAAATACATAATATTTCATTTTAATAGCAAAATATTTGAAGTATGTAATCATTATTTGCAATAAATTAGATTGACTTAACTCTTACACGAAAATAGATTTTAACTACCATTGTTTGTAATTTTTGTATGGGATGATGAGTAGTTGTACACATTATTGTGTATCAATAAAATATATTATGTTAAATTATGATTGATACTTTCTTAAATATTTTTTGATATTTTTATATTCAAACAATAGAAAAAATATGTTCAATTAATAAATCAAATTAGATTAAACAACCTATGATGATAAGTGATGATATCACCCCAATTGTAGTTGATGCCCAATTTTAGATTACTCTCCTTGGATCTCAAAAAATAATGTAGCTCAATTGAAAACCTTGGTGGGTTCCTTATTAGAAACCCTCTCAACTTCTCACCAACTCACAACTATTAATATATGCTCAACTACCACTGGATCTTCTCCCCTACATATTTTCTGAACTTTTGTGTGGGCCATGACGATCTCAACAGCACATAAAACTTGTCCCAACCGCATAAAAGACTCATTGGAGTATGCCGTAGAATACTTTCTTATGCCATTCTAGGAAATAGTGCATGAAAGTAAAATATGCTCTCTGACTTGGACGTTTGGAATTATTGGCTCAAAGTCATCGAAGTTCACGCGGAATACGGCGCTACTTTGTCCATGTAATTTTGTCGGTACGACTTCGGCCATTTTGTCGTCTGGTTAAAAGACTTTGACTTACATTGTGTCTTCACTGATTAGGTGAAAGTGTTCAATCCCAAGTGAAGAAAGAACGCTCGGTGAAAACAAATAGAAGATACGCCCCTCGAAAAGATTGGAAGAATTAAACTGGGCACTATGCCATTATAGAATTTACTAGGTATTCGAAGCTTATCCACACTCCGGACGTTTGGAATTATTGGCTGCTAGAAGTCAAAGCTCGGAATTCATTTACGCGGGATTGACCGCACTACTTCGGCCCTGTTCTTTCATTGCAATAGCTTGATTGTTTTCTATTTATATTGGATAATGAACATTAAACATAGCACCATCTACGCACTACTTCGAGCAATTTTTAAGAAAAATACAAAGGTTATGGTTATTGAAATGGCGATAAAGTGTTTGGTCCTAGTATATACTTTGATTATTGCAGCTCATAATTGCAATTCATTAGCAGTGGATGGTGGAGATACGCTCCTATTGGGGGCTTCGATCAATGGAAATCAGACCATAATGTCAAAGAATAGCACGTTTGCTTTAGGGTTTTTCAGTCCGAGAGGGACGGATAATTGGTATATTGGTATCTGGTATGCACAAGTCTCCCCGAAGACTATAGTTTGGGTAGCTAACAGAGATAATCCAGTCAGAGGTACGCCCGGCGTTCTGAATTTTTCGAGCAACGGTAATCTCATAGTGCTTGATCGAAAGGGCCAGTCGGTTTGGTCGACTGACAATGGCCGGAAAGGAACGCGGGCAATGATAGAGGACTCTGGTAATTTCATTATGCTGGACGGTCACAACGAGTCTGAGATTGTTTGGGAGAGTTTCGCGCATCCGGGAGATACATGGTTGCCTGGCATGAATATGTGGAAAGGCATGAAGCTGACTTCGTGGAAGAGTTCTGTGGATCCTGCAATTGGGCTTTTCTCTATGGGAATGGATAAGTCTCCAGGAAAGACGAATTTGGTGATGACCTATAACAACAGTGTTCCATATTGGTCCACTGGAGAGTGGACTGCGAATTATTTTTCTAGGATTCCGGAGTTGCAAGACGATGACACAATGAAAATGTTCTGTGTGAGGATTTTTCCTTTAGCCATATACTTCAATTTTACCATATTCCTGACAAAACATAATCTCATGGGGCGGATCCTGATAAATGAGAAGGGCCAATTACGAGTTTACTACTGGAAGGATGATGGTACATGGAATCTGGGCTGGACGACGTACGGAGTTCAATGCAGTGTCTACGATATCTGCGGGGTGTATGGAGTGTGCAATGCGAATGAAGTGTGTGGTTGTGCTCATGGCTTCACGCCCATGCACGACTCTCAAGGTTGGCCCTTAAGTGGCTGTGCTCGACAGAAACCCCTGCAATGCTCTGTCACAGAGGGCACCACCGACGGCTTTTTGGAAGCCAAGAATCAACACTTGCCCGAGGAAGAAGCTGTCCCATACAACAACGAGCGAACACAGCAAGGCTGCCGGACTGCTTGTCTCAACAATTGCTCCTGCACAGCCTTTGCTTTCTCTATTTCTGATCAACCCGTCTGCAAACTGTGGTTTCGGGATTTGTTCAAAATACGAGTTTCTTCTGACGGCCAATCGGTCTTCATTAGGATGGCTGCTTCTGAGTTGCCGCACTCAACATCAGAGCGAAGTAGCAAAGCCCCTGCACGTAGAGTCTTATTTCCTGCTGCCGCCGCTGCTTTCTTTGTTGTTTTGGGTGTCCTGTTGGCCGTATTTATTGTGTGTAAACGTCGAAGACTGCGGATGAAAAGCAAAGAAGAGGACGTGCCAACATCGCTTAAAGCATTCGCTTATAAAGAGCTGCGAATTGCAACCAATAATTTCAAGCATGAGCTGGGGAGCGGAGCATTCGGCTCTGTATTCAAGGAACTCTGCCGGACAACACGCTTGTGGCGGTAAAAAGATTAAAGGGTTCTGCAAGGGGAAAAGCAATTCCGTGCAGAAATAAGCACCATCGGAAGAATACAGCACGTAAATTTGGTGAGGCTCTGGGGATTTTGCGTAGAAGGCTCTCGAAGGCTACTGGTGTATGCCTACATGCCCAATGGCTCTCTAAATTCCTTCCTCTTCAGTGAAGATGAAAAAGCAGACAAGGTGTTGGATTGGAAGACTCGTTTTGCGATCGCACTGGGCACTGCCCGAGGATTAGTTTATCTCCACGAAGAATGCAGGGAGCGCATTATTCACTGCGACATTAAGCCTGAGAACATCCTGCTGGACGACGACTTCAGCCCGAAGGTGGCAGATTTTGGGCTGGCAAAGGTGGTTGGCAGAGATTTCAGCCGCGTATTGACGACAACGAGAGGAACACGAGGGTACTTGGCCCCCGAGTGGATCTCCGGCCTTCCTATCACTTCCAAGGCAGACGTATTCAGTTTTGGTATGACGTTGCTGGAAATTATATCGGGTCGTAGAAATCTGGACTTGAGCGCGGAGGAGAGCAGGTTGTACTTCCCTACCTGGGCTTCATCTCAAATTCAGAGGGGAAACATAATAGGCCTTGTGGATGTAAGAATAGCAACGGAGGCGAATATCGAAGAGTTGAGAAGAGCCGCTTTGGTTGGGAGTCTGTGCATTCAAGACGATGAAGATGAGAGGCCGAGCATGGGTGAAGTGGTGAAGATATTGGAAGGGACGATGGAGGCTCCTCAGCCACAAATTCCGAGGTGTCTAGAGATGCTGGTGGGTCAGATAGAGAACGACGACAGTATTACCTTATCTCAAGGTCCATGGAAATCAAGTGTTTCCGGGCCCGCAAAAGAATAGGTAGTTTTATGGAGGGCTAGTTATATTATAATTAAAGGAAACACTTCTGCTAGATATAGGTAATCACGACACTGGTGCTAGTTATATAGACCTTCAAATTTGTATTTCGTATTATATTCGTAGTTTTCTTGTTCTATATTTCTAGTATATTTAGAAGTTACGATTAATCAAACTAATTTTAATAATATTATGTAGATTCAAATAAAAAATATATAATTTCTTTATTAAAATTAGAAAATTTCAATCGATTACAAATCTTCATAAGATAATAATTTTTTTATAGATTAAGCATTTACTAAAAAATTACAAAGTTTTAACTCTTATTATATATGTCAAAGTGCTTAATAGTAAATAAAGGCTTGTTTAATCACATAAACATATTTTTTTTCCCTTTTTTCTTTAACTTACAACCTTCTTTTAGACTTTTAACCTACAAGTATGAGATGTTTTAATCCACTTATTTTTATGCAATTATTGTATATTAATATATTTTACAAGAATGTAAAAGATGTTATAAAATAATGGTCCTACAACAATTCCATACCTTACGCTAAATATTTATATATTGATGTCATTGTTAATTAAAATTTAATGATTTTTTTCCCATAATTTTCTTTGCTCTACATAATGATGTGATAATCATTTTGTGTTTAATCTTTTATTATGATACAATATTTCTTCAAATTATTCATTGCACATTTATTAAAATTAAATAATGTTATATTATCTTATTCAACAAATAATGGTTGACTTAATTGCTATATACCATATAATATACAAGGAAAATACAAGTGCTATTTTAGGAATAGTGGAATTATGGAAGGATGAAAGTGGGTAGTAGTTGGATTTTTATGCTTGGTGCTACCTTTAAATAATCTTCAACACTTGGATATTTTGGATATTTGAACAAATTATCTAAATGAAGTCAAGATTTTTTATTTTGGGGAAATTTTACATAATAAAAAATAACATATTTGTTGGGATTAAGATGTCTCAACCTTAGAGTCCTAATATTGATTAATTTAATGTATTATTGTATTTGTATGTATTATTTAATTGCTTGCATTATCTTGTCATCAATTAAGACCCACTGGCTAGACGACATTCCCATTGGAGGTGACTGGAAGAAACATCATCATCCCAAGTGGAGGCAGGCATCCTACTTTGAAATCTTGGACCTATGACAAGTTATGACTACTTAAGATAGATTCTATGATGTGTTATAACGTATTTTTTGCATGGAGAAAGTTGGTGCCCAAGTTGGGTTATGATAGGCTGTAAGAGAATCAAGTATTCTTGGTTGGTTATGACAGAATCTCTTACAACACTAAGTGGTGTTAGTTATGATAGATTCTATGATAGCTATAAGATTTGTAAGGAAATTGTCATAGTATACTTTGAGCATCGTTTGGGTTCCCAAACTTGAGGAAGGAATATTTGCATGTTATGACAACTGTAAGGGATGTAAGGGAATATGTTACATGTGTCCAAATGCATGCAATGGAATGGAATATTGTGCCATGTAGATTTGGAAACCCATACTCTTTTAGATGCTTCTTCTTGTTTGCATCTTTCTATATATTGGACGCCTTGCATTATAGAATGCATAGTTTGTTTGTAGGTAACAAAGTGTTGTGAGATTCACTCTAGAATAAGGTGTTTTTCAAAACACTTGTTGAAGAAGCTTTGCAATTGGGGCTACACTATAATCTTTATTTCAGATAATACAATAGTACTATGCTTTTGGAGGGTGGGGTTTTTAACTTGAAAGGGTTTTCCCCAAGTATATTTGGTGTTGTTTATTTTATGTGTTCTTGTTTTTTTTACCTTCTATTCTCTAAATGTATTTTTATTTTATGTAATTGAATAAAGTGTTATATATATATATATATATATCATTCCTTTTGCACATCAATAATTAGGTTCACACTTTTGATCACAACATTTATAATGAACATTACTAAATTGAAGCATACTAATAGCAACCATGTAAATATACAAAATTCCAACAATTGACATGTTGAGGAACCTCATCTCGAACATGATGATGATTCATACAAACCATTCAAAGCCATAAACATAATCATTACAAAAATCACAAGGAAATAGTGAAGCTAAAACACTAATCTCACATTAACAAGATATAAATATGAAGGACAAGTTACACCTAAGATAATTTATTTTCATGTTCTGTAGGGGAGCCTTAAAAAATCATATATTTTTGGAAGTACCTTTATTTATTGAAAGGTGTTAAGAGGACATGAGAGAAAGAATAAGAATGTTGTGTAGTTGGCATTCCATATAGATGACATGAACAAGTATTTTTGGTAGTTTAGGCAACACTTTAGTCAATGATGTGTCTCATTGAAATCTATTTGAATTTTGTATATTTTCAAACAATGTTGTTATTGTAAAAATTTGGATGTATACGGTATGTGAATGGAAATGGGGACCTATTAAAAGTGATAATTTCTTTTTAACTCAATAAAAATTAATCTTCAATAAGAAATTAAAAATTGTTATGCTCAAAATTTAAAGATGTGACAAGAACAAGATTCATAGTGCTTGGAATATATTTTCTATATATATTTTTTAAAATGGTGGATATTAACAGATTCAAATAGGGAGATTACATAAACTGCTCCTAGTTTTTTTCAAAAAATATAATTTAGGGCGTGGTGTGCTCCCTCTAAACTGGTGACATTTAAAAAATATTTCACAAATCATTTTGGTAGAAAATGGACTAGCATCATGTAGTTTTTGCATAATGTCTTTACTAATTTTTAAATAGAGATATGATCGTTTTACTAAATTTTAAAGTGGGCACATTCTAAAAATAAAAAGTTGAGGGTGTTGCCCTTATTTTATTTTTTAAGAAACAAAAATCATTTTTTTTAATGT
>VDFB02057021.1:0-42916 GCA_007258455.2 Sequoia sempervirens
TCACCAAACTCTTCACAAAAATCAACCAAAAAACCAAAATCCACACACAGAGCTACCCATTGTTCTCAGGCCCAAAAATTCTACATAAAACAATTTTCTGTTTCCATGCCCATATTTTTTCTGGGAATAACTTCCCCACCAGAAATTCATTATATCCCCACTACTTCCTGTAACCATCAATAAAAGAATTTAATAATTTTAAAATCAATTTTATTTATTTATTTATATTTTTTATTTTATTTATCTTTCTACTCAATAATAATAATATAATCTTTATAAGCAATTTAATTAACTCTAAATTGCAAAAGAAAATTTAACATTCTAAGTAATAACAAAGTAACATACATTTTAATTAAATTATCCTTTTAAACAAGAATATAATTCAATTAGCTTTAACTATAATTAACAATAATAACACTATTAATTAAACATAATAATTAATTACACTTAACAAAAATTAATTAAATCACAACTAAAATATTAATCAACACTACGCAATTACACACAAAGGAAAATAGAAACAAAGACAACAATGGACTCACAGAAGACAAACTTGGGACGAGAACACTTTCCTAACCACTCCCTTTCAACATCAATCTCGTTGAGTTTATGAGACATGCTCAAACCTGACAAGCAGGTGGAGTCAATGTCCAGTACCTGCATCTTGCATGGAGCCAATGTCATGAAGCATGTAAATCACCATAGCAAACACACAGTGAAAGGTAATCGCAGGGTAGCAGGGCACCTGCAAGCAAGTGATGCCACTCCATCCTTTCACCAAGATGCACTAACAAACACACTAAACATTATAACAACATAAAACTCACAACATCACTATATATATTATTAAAGAACACCACAAAATAGTGATGTAACATGATCACCATGAAATGTATCATCTAACAACATATGTAAAATCCAATGCAACTAATCAACCAAACCATCAATCCATGCACAACTAAAATGGTGAACTAATCACCCACACAACCAAGTACAAAATCCATCCATAAGAGTAACAACAACATGAGGGGTATCACATCCTCCCCCCCTAGAATATGGCTTACTCCTGAAAGCCACTAAACAAATATGGATATGCCTCTCTAATACGGGATGCATCCTCCCATGTTGTTGAAGTCTCATCATTCAGATCCCACTGAACTTGCACCTGTTCAATATCTTTGCCCCTGAGGGTGAGTCTCTGATGTTGTAGCACCGCCACAAGCTCGAGTGCTAGTTTCCCATCCTCGAACTAAAGAGCATTCCAATCAAGAACGTGAATAACATCAGGAAAATATGGTCTAAGTACAGAAATATGAAAAACATTGTGAATCTGCAATAGGTTGGGTGGCAATGCTAGGCGATAAGCAATGGGGCCAATCCTCTCCAAAACTTCAAATCGACCTACAAAATGAGGTGCAAGCTTGAAACCCTTTGCATAATGGATTGGGATCTTCCGTGATCACACTCTCAAAAATACTTGATCACCCACAGAGAACTGACAGTCAACTCTATGTGCATCTACATATTTCTTCTATCTATCTTGAGCTACCACAAGATGCTCTCTGATGTGAACTACCTACTGTTCCATGTCTTGAAGCATTTCGGGACCAAGGAGAACTTTGTCATCAAGATGATCCCAACTTAATGGGGTCTTGCAGCGATGACCATATAGTGCCTGAAAGGGAGCCATACCAATCGAGCTATGATATCCATTGTTATAGGCAAACTCCACAAGATGAAAATATTCCTCCCAATGTGACTGTTGATCCATCATGTACATATGAAGCATGTCCTCTAGAACCTTATCAACTCTCTATGTCTGTCCATCTGTTTCAGGATGGTAGGTAGAACTAAAGTTTAGTTGTGTTCCTAAGGCACACTACAATGATGTCCACAATGCAGAAGTGAACACTGGATCTCTAACAAATATGATCCTCCATGGAATACCATGCAAGCAGACAATATCTTCCATGAAGATTCTAGCAACTGAAGAAGTTGTGTAAGATGAACGGACTGGGGAAAAGTGTGCCACCTTGGTCAATTTGTCAACTATGACCATGATAGCATCATGATGTTGAGAAGTCATAGGAAATCCCACAATAAAGTCTACAGAAATTATGTCCCACTTCCATTCCAGAATGAGATGAGGCCGTAAAAGACCTGCGGGATGCTGATGTTCTGCCTTGACCCTCTGACACTCCAAGCATCTAGCTACCAAATCTGCAATATCCCTCTTCATGCTAGCCCAAAAGTATAGTGCTCAAAGATCTACATACATTTTGTTAACTCCCAAATGAGCAAAATAGGGAGCTCGAGGTGCCTCGATCAAAATTTGAGTCTGAAGACCCTCAACAGAAGGCACGCAAATGCGACCCATATACCTTAGAAGACCATTCGACTCTAGAGAGTACCCTGCAAACTTTCCTTCTAGAGCTCTACCTGACTCAATTTCTAACTTCACTTCCTGATACCAACTATCAGATGGAAGTACTACAAGGACTTGACTCCTCAAATCTACCTCAAGAGCTACTACAGAAATCTAATGTCTCCGCCGACTCAAAGCATCTACTACTACATTTTCCTTTCCTTGTACATATTTGACCTCAAATTCATATTTGCAGAGGAATTCCATCCATCTTCTCTGCCTAGCATTCAGGTTCAGCTGAGTAAAAATATATTGCAAACTGTGATGATCGTTGTGAAGCTAGAACCTATGACCCAACAAAAAGTGTCTCCATCTCACAAGGGCATGAACCACTATGGCTAACTCCAAGTCATGTGTGGGGTAATTAAGCTCATGGTCCTTGAGCTTATGGGATTCATATGCAATTACACATCCTTCTTGCATCAAGATGGATCCTAATCCCTCCAAGGATGCATCAGTGCACACCAAAAAATCCTTAGTAGGATCAGGAACCGCCAATATTGGTGCACTATTCAATCTATCCTTAAGGGTCCAAATTGTTGTCTGACATTGCTCGGACCAAATGAACTTCTTCCCTTTTCTCTAAAGGGAAGTAATAGGATATGCAATCCTAGAAAAACCCTATACAAATCACCAATAATAGCCCGCTAACCCCATAAAACTGTGAATCTCTGGAACACTCTTGGGTGCTGGCCAATCAACAATAGCTTGGATCTTTGATGGATCCACTACAGTACCTATACCTGAGATAACATGCCCCAAGTATTTCACTTCTATTTTTTTTAAATCACACTTAGCCAAATTGGCAAATAGCTGATTGTCCCTCAAACATTGTAGTACCTACCTCAGATGTTCCTCATGCTCCTCCATATATTTTGAGTACACTAGAATATCAAGGAATACAAGTACGAACCTATCCAAATAGGTATGGAAAACTCCATTCATTAGGCTCATAAACATTGATGGTGCATTAGTTAACCTGAATGGAATAACAGTGAATTCATAATTCCCATAGCGAGTACGGAATGTAGTTTTATGAATATAAGTTTTGGCTATTCATAACTAATGATAGCCAGAATTAAGATCAATCTTTGTGAAGACTTTAGATCCTTTTATTTGATCAAATAAGTCATCAATCCTCGACAAAGGATATTGATTCTTGATTGTCACTTGGTTGAGCTGCCTATAATCAATTCACAATCGTAGCGAACTGTCCTTTTTCACAAATATAACTGGTGCTCCCCAAGGGGAAACACTAGGATGAATGAATCCTTTCTCTAAAAGCTCCTGCAACTGTAAACGAAGCTCCTGTAACTCTTATGTTGTCGTCCGATATGGAGCCCGAGAAATAGGCTTCGCTCCAGGAACAAGATCGATTCTGAACTCGATGTCACACTTAGGTGGCATCCCAAGAATTTCCTTAGGAAAAACATCAGAATATTCCTTAAGAAGGGGGTAATCATCCAATGAAATCCCTTGACTCTCATCTAAGTCCAAATCATTAACTGACACTGCAAATTGCTGACAACCCAGTCTGAAACACCTTTTTAATTGCATAGTTGAGATCAAGTGTAGTGAGATAGGTCTCTGAAAGCCAATGATCTCAACCTCACTACCCTCATCATCAACACAACGCACTACCTTATGTCAAAAATCAATTAAGGCATGATGGGAATTCAACCAATCCATACCCAGAACCACATCATATGAACCAAGGGGTAGGATTCAAAGATCCATCGTAGTTGTGAGTGACCCTATTTGCAATTTACAACCCTGAACTAGTGACTCAACTGCAACCTTTTCCCCAAAGGCCAATTCGACCTACCACTTAATGCCTTGCCTAGCTACCACCAGTCTACAACATTCCACAACTAAAGGAGAAATGAAAGAATCTAATGCTCCAGAATCAAAGAGAATAGATATACTAGTACCATTCAACGCACCTAAAGTCTCAACTACAGTGCCTTGATATTCAACTTCACAATTTTCTACTACTGCAAATACCCGATGTGCTCTCCCTACATCGCCCACTATCGGCTCAGAGGCAACTGGTCTTTGACTAAATCCTGTAGTGCTCCTTTGTGGGAATTATCTAGCAATATGCCCCTATTGCCCATAGGAGAAGCAACCTATACCACGTCCATACCCTCTAACATCTGATGGTGCACTCAATTGTGGGAAACTACCTCGAGATGGTGTCATCTGTGTACTTTGAGTAGGTTGCACAAAGCGATCCTGTCTAACTCGCTGCCAGCTACAGTTCCTTCTACTCTGATATCTATCACCCTACTGTGACTATGGTTTGAATTGTCTAGAATGTGATTGTTGTTGCTGCTATGGACCACCCTTAGAGGGTACCCAAAAATTCCTAGAAATCCCTACCGCTTGAGGTTGTCCACCTCGAGAACCAAAACTGTAACTAGAGCACTGCCAATTTGTACTCCTGTGTGTCCTCCTAATGCCATAGCTAGATTTTCTTCCACAAGGCAAGCCTTCTCAACCGCCACCTCCATCATCTTCGGCTCGAAGACTCTAACACCACCACTGATATGGGCATTTAAGCCCCTAACAAAATGTTGCACTAGCATTGCCTCATCATTTTCGATCCCTGCATATTATTTGAGATCGTAAAAATGATGCTCATATTGTTCCATAGTCATAGCCATCTATCTTAACTCGTGGAACTCATCTACTCTACGCTGCCTCCAATGATCTAAAAGAAAACAGGCTCTGAACCTCTCCATAAATAACTCCCAAGTAACCATACTAATGTCAATGTGTAATTTTTGTTCTTTCAACCTCCACCAAGTAGACACAAAGCCTCTGAGGTGCATGATAGTGCACCTAGCCCTAGTGTTACTACCTTAGGGATGCATCGCAAAACATCTATCCAAATCACTCAACCAAGTCTCTGCCTCTAGACCCCCACCAGATCCATCAAATGCAGGAGGTCATGCTCTCAACAGGTCTCTCATATGACCTGCCACTACTCCATCCTATTCAGCTTTGTTTTCCCCACATCTAGGGGATCTCTCCCTTTACCTGTCCAATCTCTATTCCTCATCTTGCCTAGGGCCTAGATGACCCAATATCTCCTCCAACAGATGCTACAACTTCCCACCTAGACCAGGTTGTTATGGGTTCAAACCACCATCATCTATCAAAATGATTTGGGAACTCTGTAGCTCCTCACACTCATAACCATGTGAGCTAAGAAGTGATGGACTTTGGCAGTGGACCCCACAACCACCACCTCGGCCTCTTCTTTGGCCACGACCACTACCCCTAGGCATGATCCTACACAAAAATTGGAGTTATTTGAGATCAAGAATTACACAAGGTTGCCTAATGGACTCAACTACCTAGAGTACCCAGTGTTTGCAAACCTGGCTCTGATACCAAGATGTAACACCCCATCGTGCAAACCCCAAAGGACAACTAAGTACACAACAATTTTTTTTTGAAACAAAAAGTAAAGTACTATGGTAACTATTGTTAATAACATAATTACAAATACAAAATAAACACCTAAGTCCCTTGGGGTGCATGAAGAGACATTACGTAATCTACCCATTAACAAATTAGAATAAACTATCTTTCCTTTCTACAACATAACTTCTCCATTTAAACAATTAAAAATGATACACATATTAACAAGAACATTCCATGGAGAAAGCTATACAAAACTTCATAAAGAATTTAACTTAGAAATAATTAGAACTCATATGCTCAAATATGATACAGCATCAAGTATAATTACATCCATGAATAATGTTTGAATTACAAGGTGTGATTATACCATACATCATTCTACAAATTAAATGTCAATAATCAATTATCCAAGTTACAACATACATCTTCCCAACACATGGGAGAATTACATTTCAAATTACAAGGTATGACAAAAGTACAAATATACATCTGAAGGAACATAACTCTGGATCAATTTGTCTTGACAATCTCTGCACTGAAGGAACAACTACCAAATGGGAAACCCAATGGGGTACGAAGCACGTTCCACTTAACCACCCCTGTGCTAGGAGTAGTTAAGAAAGGATTCCCAACCAAGGACGTCAAGGTAACACATAAGACTCAACTCCAAACATGGAAAGAGAATTCACACACATAGGAAACATAACAACAAAATTCTACTAACAAAACATAACAATATACACCAAGCCATAATAATAAACCACTTCCAGAGGATTCCAGTTAAAACAACTAAGGGGAAAGGTAGAGGAGAGTGTCATCACATGGCCTTCATGGATTATCCTGACATCCTATCACAAGGTGCCACCTCCATCTATGATTATCCTGACTGCCTATCTCAAGGCGCCGCCCCATAGGGTGACTCATGCAGAATCGTGCATTTCTCGTAGAGACGAGATCACGATTATGCCAACCACGGCCTTCTCGGCCACCTTTAGTCTTTAGAAGCCCTAATAGGTGAACAAGGAATATATTATTATCTTTTAGTATTTAACTACCCATCCCCTAATTGATTAGTTAGGTTTTCACTTTTTACACTAACTCTAACGTGGGTTATCCTAACAACCCCTTTGTGCAATGGCCCCCACGTAGAGTCACTCTCCCTAGAACTCCCAACACACATCACAATCAAAGGGATTGTAATATCATGTACTCTAAACATAAAATAAACAATCGTGAGGCAAAACCATCTCGCTCTAATCATATGGCTCAATTCCCTAAGCAACATGATGCAACACAAGTTCACAATTATAACCAAAATGGAATCAAATATCTAATATAAAAGTATCATAATTTTAAACACCAATTTCCTAAACTTCTGGAAGTTTGAACAACCCCATCTTGTATAATAGGTTGACTATTTTAGAGAACCCACATATTGATAACCCAACTCAGGAGACCCAATAAAGAACTCAATAAAATAAATCAACTATTTAATCAATAACAAGAAGTTGATTTATAACATAATTTCACGAGTCAAATTACAATATTGAACTACAAGAAATTTCATCTCAAAAGTCAAACCACTCATTTTCTCAGTTTGTTTCTCTAATTGAAAACATTCACATAATTTGATAAATCATTTACTTCAAATTTATAAAATCAAATTATAAATAACTTTCCTAATATTAATCCATAATTTATCCAATATATATATGTGTGTGTGTGTATGTCATTCTATATATATGTATATATATATATAACAATTTAAATTAACATTACTAAATAATTCATATAAATAAATAATTAAATATACATATTTATTTACTTATTTAATATTTGTATATACATATATATACACATATATACATATATACATATATATATATAACTAATCTTTTATTAATTTCGAATATATTAATGCCAACCTAAAGAATTTAAAAAAAAAAATCTAAATAACAAAAAAAAATTAGAAGACTTAAAGAGGGGCACAACTGGGGAGCTATGGGCTCCCTGTGGGGAGGACGCAGCCCCACTAGGGCTGCACCCAACAGCCCATGGTTGTTGTGCTCAGCCTTGGATGGTTGTGCCACCCCTTTGGGGTGTTGAGGGGGGGAGTGGGGGGTGGGGGGGTGAGGTTCGACCCCTCCCAAATTCATTTTAATACATTTTTTTTGTTTTTCTATATTTTTAATAATTTGGTTAAAAACAATTCTGTACGAATGGCGGAAGCAAAAAAAATGATTTTAATATACAGATATTTAAATATTTTTTGAGGATGAATTCACAACTTCAATATATATATTTATAAGGAACATATATATATATTAATTTCACAGACAAACATGGTTCAGAGGAACAGTGAATGTATCTATATAATTTTTTTTGAGGATTTAATTTTTCTTTAAAAGAAATAGATCGAATAAATTGGAAAACAAAACATCATTTTTAACTATAGGTAACATATAGAAAATTTGCACAGAAGATTTCTAATTTTCCAAAAATTACCCGAGAGTTTTATTTTAAAACATCCACAAAAGTTTTTCTAATTTCCTAAGTTTTTCCCAATTTCCCTTGCACAGAAGCTTTTCTAATTTCCTTAGTTTAAACAGAGATTTTTACTGCAACCTTCATAGCTAATATTTCAAGGAAGGATTTCATTTAATAGGGTTCTCTAATCTTGTTGTGTAATTTTTTCTATAGGGGAAGCAATCTATAGAAGTAACAATAATTTAATTGCACAAATTTCTGCAGCCGAGAACTTTGTTTTCTACAGAAAAACTTCTAATTTCCTCAAAGGATATAGACAATTTCTCTTACTCAAACAAATAAACTATTCAAAACATAAAAGTATAAAAACTAAAAACTGAAAGGAACCTATTTCTTGTAGCCTATAGAAGTAAAAATTGTGCCAAGCTTTGCCACAGAAGCCTCCAGCTATGAAGCTTTTCTCATAAGTTTCACCTCCAGCCAAAATTCAACTCCAGAAAAAACTCCAGCAACCTTTTCACCAAACTCTTCACAAAAATCAACCAGAAAACCAAAACCCACACACAGAGCTACCCACTGTTCTCAGCCCCAAAAATTTTGCGTAAAACAAATTTATGTTTCCATGCCCATATTCTTTCAGGGAATAACTTCCCCACCAGAAATTCATTATATCCCCACTACTTCCTGTAACCATCAATAAAAGAATTTAATAATTTTAAAATCAATTTTATTTATTTATTTATATTTATATTTTATTTATTTTTCTACTAATAATAATAATAATATAATCTTTATAAGCAATTTAATTAACTCTAAATTGTAAAGAAAATTTAACATTCTAAGTAATAACAAAGTAACATACATTTTATTTAAATTATCCTTTTAATCAAGAATATAATTCAATCAACTTTAACTATAATTAACAATAATAACACTATTAATTAAACATAATAATTAATTACACTTAACAAAAATTAATTAAATCACAACTAAAATATTAATCAACGCTACACAATTGCACAAAAAGGCAAATAGAAACAAAGACAACAATGGACTCACAGAAGACGAACTTGGGACGGGAACACTTTCCTAACCACTCTCTTTCAACATCAATCCTATTGAGTTTATGAGACACGCTCAAACTTGACAAGCAAGTGGAGTCGATGTCTAGTACCTGCATCCTACATGGAACCAATGTCATGAAGCATGTAAGTCACCATAACAAACACACTGTGAAAGGTAATCGCTAGGTAGTAGGGCACTTGCAAGCAAGTGATGCCACTCTGTCCTTTCACCAAGACACACTAACAAACACACCAAACATTATAACAACATAAAACTCACAACATCACTATATATATTATTAAAGAACACCACAAAATAGTCATGTAACATGATCACCATGAAATGTGTCATCTAACAACATATGTAAAAGCCAATGCAACTAATCAACCAAACCATCAATCCATGCACAACCAAAATGGTGAACTGATCACCCACACAACCAAGTACAAAATCCATCCATAAGAGTAACAACAACATGAGGGGTATCACAAAATACAACCCTTGGACCTTTTATTTTTCATCCACAATTGAAGTAAAGTTATCATGCAGGTTTATCATTGAAGCTTGGAGCATTTTGGAGTCTTATACCTAGTCTTTACATCATGTTTTTCTTTGCATTTACATCTTAGCTTTAAATCTTTCTTCATAGTTGTATTTTATCATCCATATTGCATCATAGTTGAATTTTAGATTAGTTCATTTTAAGTTTACATTTGATCATATGTAGAATCATATAATTCACTACCATAGTTTCCACCTTCTTTTTTCCATTTATCATAAACATCATCCTCCACTCATCATGGCATTCACCATCATTTTTTTCATATAGTTTCATGTATGCATTAAGTTGGCTTGCATGTTGAATGGTATCTCGTTTCCTAAGTAGTCATTTTAACAACCATTGTGCTCATAGAAATCTTAGGGCCAAATAGTTTAATAAATCATTAGGAATAGAGGACAATGAGACATTCTTGAAAGATTTGTTAAGATGCAACTTAGAATAGTTTACTTTGCTTTGAATCTTTAATGTAAATAGTTTCATTAAGGTTTGTCTTGATACTAACTTTTCACATTTCACACCATGCACAATTACTATAAAACTATTCAAGACCAATTAACCCTAGAAAAAATGTGTTCGAAGAGCATTTGTAATATTTTCCTATGACTTTTTTTGTTAAATGACCTAAATTTTCATTGTAACATTTTTTTCAACCTTCCCTTTCTACTAAATTTTTGTTTCTAGCTATCATTATATAGTAGGTCTGATTGTTCGTAGTTGTAGTATAAATGCTCATGTTTGAAGTATTATAAGTTGTCAACTAATTTTATCTAAGAACTTATCAAACTGTCTTCCATATAATTTTCTTGTTTGAAGGGCAATGACATGTACAACTAAAAAAAGCTAGTGTTCAAAACACCATGCTCAAAATTCCCAACAAATCTCTCTCAATATGGTTACAAATTATGCACAAAATATATTTCTTAAAAATATTTCAAATTTTTTAAAACAAATGTAAATAGGCTTGCTTTTAGAGATTAGGCATTCATGCAAAAATCTTGAATTGCAAGATGAAAACCTTGACTCATAGTGAGATTCATCTACTTTCTCTTCAATAAATCTCTTCAATTGAAATTAGTGAGGATACTCCCAGATCTCTAAGTGGCAAGTGATGGACCACATATTAACCATGGTTGTCATCAAAATGAGTCAAGCCAAAAACAATCTCCCTACAACTTTTTCTTCAATCTATTAATAGTAAATTAAAAAGATATGACACAAAACTACCTGTTACAATTCTAGGAAGCTTTACTTATAGTTGCACAATAAATCAAACAAAACCAAATATTGATATGTATTTATTATAAAAAAAAGTTAGAAAATAAATCAAACAAAATCAAACCCTTACCAAGATGGGTCAGTGCAGGATCATGGGGGTCCAAACTAGGCCCTTAAGTGGCAATGAAAATTTAGAAAAATAAAGTAAGGAAACTTGACACAAAAGTTTGAATAGGTTATTTACATAATTTGAAAAATATGTAAAAACATAAATTTTAGCAAATTGAATGTAGTTTCCAAGCTACTAGTCCTTTTTTTGAAAAAAGTAAATCTATTTTGTGAAAAATTGAAATTTCAATGCAGTAGTACTAAATTTTCATGAAAAAATAAAAATCAAGTTTATGTGTGACCAACATAAGTGCAAGAAAAAAAATGGAAATTTCAATATGAGTAGAGGACACATGCTTGAATGTGCCACATTTATTTGTAATTTTTTTGTAAGTAAATAATTAGTTATGAATTTTTTACTAGAAAATTTTATTAAAACGTGTTTGTTTGACCACCATAACTTGGTAAAAAATTTATGAAATTCATTTTTTTTATCCTATAGTATGGGAATCATAGAATGTGATACATCTTTCATATTCAAAAATTGAGAAATAGTTTGAAAATTATATAAGTTTTTCAATCAACCTATTAATCAGGACTTTAATCGTACGTAATGTATGTAAAAATTAAATAATAATTATCTATTAAATTCAAAATAAGGCATGTCTTATATTGGTGGAAAGATCACAATTTTTTCAATCAACCCCTTTCATTCATCAAATTTGGATTAAAAAAAGTCATCAGCCACAAGGATGAACTTTGGAAAACTATGGAAATTTTCTAAACATGTTTTTTAGTTGACTTTCCAAGTATGACTCCCCCAAGCCAAATCCCAAGGCAACCTTGAGGTAAATCCTAAGGCTGTTGATTTTTTCAGAAAAAATGGATATTCATTTCAAATGGGTACCCACATCGAAGGAGTATATGGTTCGATCAGTGCTGGGAATGGAGATCATCTGCCTAAATGCTCGACGCTTACTATTATGTTCTCAGGTGCTCTCAATATTCTTATCAAATGCTATGGATTTACTTCAATCATTGAGGGAATTAGAGTTAATTGTAGAAAAAATTGTTAACCCTCAGTTCTTTGATAACAATGATTTGCTATCTCTTGTGCAAAAATACAATTTGTTCACTGGGGAGGGATACATTGGAAGCTTATTCCCTCATGAATGTGTAAAAGAAAAATCTAAGTTTGAAGAAATATTTGAAGCTATCAGATTGGGTCTTCAATTTCAAAATGATTATTTTATGATATATGCTCTAAAGAAACATGACAAGAGAATCTATGTGTCTCTAGAGTTTGAAATTAAAGAAAAGTTATATGTCGTTTCTTTCCTTTGGGATCATGTGCAAATTGAATATGAAGCTCAAGTGCTCAAAGAATCTCATGATTTCCCATGTGTGGAGTGTACCAACTCTCTGCACCAGGGTTTCAAGGCAACTAGCCGGATAGAAGTCGTGGCTCAAACATTAGATGAAGAGGTTCCTTTTGCTAGCTATGAATTTTTTGCAAGGGAGATTCCTCTTCCCAATAAAACTAAGCAGGAGGATGAAAAATTGTGGTGCAAGACTAGAATTCAACCTGTGCAGAGTGAATCAAGGAGTAGATAAAAATCAAGGTAGTTAAAATGATTTGATTCAGTTTTTTGGCAAAGGAATTGCATACACACGTTTGAAAATCATGCCTTATTTTGTATCAATCAAGCATTGGGTCTTTAGATGGGTTAAGGTGGTGGTACTATAGTTAGTCTTTTTTGAAAATATGATAATTGATCCCCTACATGTCAGACAATTTTGTAATTTACTGTAATAATTCAAATCAAACTTTTGTATCAATTGGGCTATAACTGGAGATTTTCTTCTTGGTTTTTTCTTGCTAGTATGCCCTCTTAACCAAGTTTATGTATATATTTTTATATATATTAATATATATATATATATTACATACTAATATATTATATATTATTTATTATATAATATAATATATATTAAATACATTATATATTATATATTATATACTATATACTATATAATATATATATTATATATGAGATACTATATATAGTATATATATTATATATTAAATACTAAATTATAATATATATATATATAGTGAGAGAGAGGGGGGGAAGTGAGAGAGAGTTATCTAGGTAGGGTAGGAGGGAGAGACCTAAGAGAGATAGGGAGGGAGTGATAGAGAGATAGTTATCTAGGAAGGGTGGTAGGGATAGACAAAGGGAGAGACCTGATACAGAGATAGAGAGAAATTTATCTAGGCTAGGGTGGGAAAGAGAGCCCTGAGAGAGAGGGGGTATAGGAGGGATAGATGGAGGGACAAAATTGAGAGAGAGGGACTGAGAGAGAGTTGTCTAGGTAGGGTGGGAGGGATAAAGGGAGTGAGAGACCCAAGAGATAGAGGGTGGGAGGGATAGATGGAGGGAGAGACATGGGAGAGAGAGAGGGGTGGGAGGGATGGAGAAACTTGAGAGAGAGGGATTTATCTAGTTAGGGTGGGATGGAGAGACTTGAGAGAGAGAGAGGGTGGTTGGAGGGATAAAGGGAGGGAGCATCCTAAGAGAGAGAGGGAGTGGGAGAGAGGGGGTTGGAGTGAGAGAGAGTTGTCTAGGTAGGGTGGGATGGAAAGAGGGAGGCAGAGAGAGAGAGAGAGAGGTAGATAGAGAGGGGGTGGGAGGGAGAGACTTGAAGAGAGGGAGAGAGGTAGAGAGAGTTATCTAGGTAGGGTGGGAAGGAAAAACTTGAGAGAGAGAGAGATAGTGGGAGGGATAGAGGGAGAGAGAGACTTGAGAGAGAGGGAGGGAGTGGGAGATAGATATAGTTATCTATGTAGGGTTAGATGGAGAGGCTTGAGAGAGAGAGAGGAGGTGGATTAATAGGTAGGGACAGAACTATGAGAAAGAGAGAGAGAGAGTTTTCTAGGTAGTGTGGGAGGGATAGAGGGAGGGAGATACCAGAGAGAGATATTTATCTAGGTAGGGTGCCCAAGGGAGAGACCTAGGAGAGAGAGAGGGGGTGGGATAGATAGAGGGAGGGAGAGACTTGAGAGGGAGGGAGGGATAGAGGGAGGAGGAGACTTGAAAGTGTTATACCCTTACCCCTATAGTGTGTATCGGGTTATGAGTAGTCAGCTTATGACTACATTAACTCTTAATTAAGTCATATTATCATTATTATATTGTTATTTAGTTAGTTAGGTCGATGTAGAGCTTATATAGGGTTATGTAAGTTAGGTTGGGTGATATCCTAGGCATAGATATGTATATATAGGAGGTTGTGAGTCTTATTTCATCACCAAGTTGAGTATTGTGTTCTTATTGAAGACTATTGGAGGTATCCCCCTCAAAGTGGATTAGGAGGTTGCCCCATTGAAGTGGCATATTACTATAAAGTATTTTCAACATATTTTTGTTGGTGTAAATGAGTATTTTACTTATTACACATTACTTAAGCTTACTTAGGGAATTCATATTATTATAGGTTGCACTTGTGACACCTAGTTATTTGCATCTTGCATCTAGGTCTGTGCATACATTGAGAGATATGAGTTGGACACCTAGGGAAGTGTGTGTAGGAGAAATTCCACTCTTTATGGTTTGATCTAGTTATCACCTTTTTATCTCCACTTTTCGTGGCATGATAATTGCACCTTTGGTGGGTGATCCACCTTTCATGGAATTATCTATTATTTCTCTCTACCTACCCTGCACATGATTGGGACACGTGTCTCATTCATGGCTCTTCATTGTGTCCTAGCTTGCCTTTATAAGAAAGCCTTGTACATGCTTGTAACTATCTATCTCCATTGACTATCTTCATGCATATTGAGAATACAATCATCATATTCTCTCATTTTCTCTCTCTCTTTTGTGCTACGTTTAGTCTCTTGATCATGTTGTTTCTTTTCATAAGTTCTTACATGGTATCAGAGAGGTTGGAGGCCTTTTGCATAGCCATTGTTGGGAGATCCTAACTCGTGTGAAGGTGGTCAAGAGGAAAATTTGAGGAGTAGTAGCATTTTGGTGTGTCCTAGACTAGATCTAACTTCAAATTTGGATTTAGAAGGTTGTTTCCAGTTGGGATTGCATTTTTTTTCGTCAAAATCGAACTCCGAGAGCTCTAGATCAAAAAAATTCTCCAATTTGGGTATTTTTTAAATTTTCTAATTTTTTTCTATAGTTTTGGAAAAATTATTCCTCAAAAAAATTCTAGCAAAAATTCATGAGAATATTATTTAGAAAAATTAAAAAACCCCTAAAAAATCTATATTTGGGGTTTTCTAATTTTGTATAAATAAATATCATCTGCAATTTTTTTTTTAGAAAAATCATTTTTTTATTTTGTAGATTACTTGTATTTATTTTTAGAAATATTTTGGTGAAAAATCAAAAAGTATAAAAATCAAAAAAATTGTATTTTGATTTTTCATAAATAAAAAATAAAAAAATAAAAATCAAGAAAAACTTTAAGTCTGCAAATAACAGACTGTACAATTGCAAGGTACTCCGCAGAGTACCGTCGGTACTCACAAGCCCCATAGACAACCACGTGGCAACCTACAGTGGCCCGTCCAACCCGTAGCCCACACCATCAGCTGGTGACCACAAATTCTTTGGTGGTCGTTGTTCAATAACTAACAAGTAGTTGAGCTTCTTAATCAGTCGACTTCATATATATCAGTTATCTCTCAATTTTGACGAGCCCAAAACACTCTGACAACTGCAAATATCAATGACGAATGCTTTCAATAATCGGTGGCCTCATAAAGAAAGACTCGACAATTTGAGAAATCATCGAGCGACTTTAAAATCTCCACCAATGGTGAATCTCAAGATTCTGGAAATTGTCGAATATTCTGGCCACATCAGCATATTCTATAGATCAGAGGTATATTCCAATCATCAGACCAAGGCGCAATGATCAAACACCCATCAACTTTAACCTTAGATTTCACAAAATATTCAGCCTAGGAGCATATTCTTTTTTGATGGGCCGCAGGCTGTCAAATTTAATCACAGTGTTTGATGATGTCATCATGCGTCAGCGATGATGTCAACACTGGTTAAAACAAAATTTCCCCCCTCACCAATGGAGTTTTCATTTTTGCAATCTAAATTTGAAGGCTCATAACTTGCTCATTTTAAGGCCTTTTTTCAAGCAATTTTTTTTATTTGGGCTAATTTTTCATGTACTTCACAGTGGTCTACTTGGTTTCTAATTTTGGTGGACATATTTTCTAGAATGTGCAGTTTTTCAACACTATACATGTCCAATCCTCAAATTTGCAACTTCCAGGGCTTCGTTCAGGCACATACGAACTCCTTTTCAAGTGTCATTTTTTTTTAAAGTGCATGATTTTTCATCTAATTCTTGAATATGCAATCGGTTTGAAGAGATCTTGAGTGTATTTTGTACTTTCAACATATGGTCCTTTTTTGGCCTATTTGGCACTTGTATTGCATAGATCTGAATTTTAGGTCTTTGCATCATTGTTCTAGTCTATTCTCAGCCTAATTATGGCAAGTTGTAAATCAGAAATCATAAGTCCACTTAACCAAGTTTCAAGTGGCCTATTGTACATGCACTGCATTATAAAGTGCAAAAATCATCCTTTTGGGGGGGGGGGGTACTTTGATTGAGTGAATTTGGGGGGGTATCTCTTGTGTGATTATTCCTATTTTATCTCTTGTTTTTTTTCATTCCATCATGGGTGCATCTAAATTTCCACTCTTAATTGCACATAAGTATGCTACATGGAAAGTACGTGCATGGAGTAAACTAATGGAAAAAGGTTTAATTTACTACATTGATGGAACCATAACTGCACCTTCAGATCCTAAGGCAGATCCAACTACATATATGGATTGGCTCACTAAAAATTTTATGGCATTCGGTACACTAAGAAAGTTCATTTCAGATGATCTCATTTTCCATGTTGATAAATGTACTACAGCCAAGGAAGCTTGGGATAAGCTTGATGCTTTGTATGGAAAGGTTGATAAGGTTAAGGGATACAAGCTTGAACATGATCTCCTAAGCCTTGATCCCAAGGATTTTGAAACAATTCAAGATTTTGTCACTAAGGAAAATGAGCTAAGAGCACAACCAAAATATTGTGGTATTGAGAAAGAGGATGGTCAATTAGTCTTCAACTTGTTGGACAAGCTTCTAGTTGAGTATGCAACCTTTGTTTCAAGTTTTCAAACTCAAAGATTAACAATTAGCAACTTCACATCACCATCTTTTGAGGCTATCATAGTTCTTTTGATTCTTGAGCAAAATAAGTTGAAAAATAAGACTCAAGCCAACCATGCAAGATGGGTCCCAACAACTTTGGGAATGAAAACTCAAGCCAACCATGCAAGATAGGATACAAGATGGGTCCCAAAAACTGAATCATGTTAGGTACCCATGTACAAGTGCAATGCAATCTCTCACAAGTGGAGTAAAGATAGAAAAAACCAGAGGGAAAAAACTACCCCCCAAAAGAGAAATGAAATACAAAAGCCTATGAAGATAGCATGAGAAGGAAAAAACCACATGTGAGGAAAAATACCCCCCAATACAAGATAAGAAGAGAGACAAGAAAGCCCCCCCTCAATGTATAATGATCACCCATGGAAGATGCTCAAGAAGGAATGAAGAAGCTGCTCCAAAACTATCGAACAATGTTCCTCCCCTTAGGAAGAAACAATACCAAAGGTGCATGAATGAAGTCTCCCCAATCCACAAGTGAAGAAGGAAGAACCCTCACAATGTAAGAATTCTCTGAAATTTGCTCAAATTTTCCTGTGTTGATGCTTAAACATTCCTTTCCCAAATCATGTGAAGCTGCAATGTAGTCACTTCCTGGAACCTGTGAAAACCCATTTGCAACAACACTCTCATCTGATGAAAAACACAACTCAAGATCTAGAAAGGATGTAGGTAGAACATACTCTAAAGATGATGTCTCCTCAAGAGAGAAAGTGGCCTCCTCCAACTATTGTACATATGCATCCACAATCACATCAACCTCAAAAGACTGATCATGTAGAGGAGGGTCAGAGTGTTCACTCGCAAAAATTGAAGAAGAATCACCTTCATCAAAGAGAAGATGTAAGTAATCAAATGTGTCTCCCAAGTCTGCAATGTAGGACTCCACAAACAAGTTGCCAATGTCTGTAAAGTAGTCATCCCATGAAACTGCTGCTAGAAGACAAGGTATGCACTATTGCACTAAATCACAAGGCACACAAGTATCATCAGGTGCATCAGTCAATGTAGGAGATGGAGTATCATCTATAGGTTCAAGAGCCTCAAGAGTAGTGAGAACTCCAAGATTCAAGTAACCATACTCATTCTCCTCAAGTGTGTCCATACTAGGGTGAACTAAATCCTCAATAAGAGAAAAATATGAGAAGGTTTAGAACTGAGAACGATTATCAACCTCCCCAACTACAACAAGAGCCTTGCTATGCAATCCTGAACAATGACAGAATCTGGTGTGAACTCTACACTCTTTCCTGTACAACTATGTGCAATCTAATAGATGGAAAGGATGTTCCTTGACAAAGTAGGCACACATAGAACATCATTAAATGCTCCACCTTCAATGTCAATAGACCCCTTCCCACAAACTTCCAAAGAAGCTTGGGATAAACTTGTTGCTTTGTATGGAAAGGTTGATAAGGTTAAGGGATACAAGCTTGAACATGATCTCCTAAGACTTGATCCCAAGGATTTTGACACAATTCAAGATTATGTCACTAAGGAAAATGAGCTAAGAGCACAACTACAAGATTGTGGTATTGAGAAAGAGGATGATCAATTGGTCTTCAACTTATTGGACAAGCTTCCAATTGAGTATGCAACCTTTGTTTCAAGTTTTCAGACTCAAATATTGACAATTAGCAACTTCACATCACCATCTTTTGAGGCTATCACAGATCTTTTGATTCTTGAGAAAAATAAGTTGATGAAAATGGGCATTCTCAAGTCTTCAACTTCAAAATCATTGGTGGTCAATCATGGAAACAACAAGCAAGGAAAAGGAAAGGACAAAAATCAATCTTCACCAAAGCCACAAGGAGAGAACAAACAATCGAATCCTCCACAACAAAGCTCAACTTCATCTTCTTTAAAGAAGTACAACTATTCAAGAAAGAGGGATCAACCAACATGTGTATATTGCAAATAGTTTGGTCATGAGGAGCATCATTGTCATGTTAAGCAAATTGATGAGTTGAAAAACATCCTTAAGAAGAACAACATCAACTTGCTAGTTGCATATTAGGAGAAGAACTCATATCCTTCTACTTATTTTAGGGGAAAAATAACAACTCTCATGGCAACAACATCAAGCTCATCTCCTTCTTCTACATCATCTCAGCATGAGAAACATAAGGGGCAAGCATTTCTTGCATTTGCATATTCCAATTCAGATAGGTGGATCCTTGATTCAGGAGCTTCGCATCATATGACTTCTTCTAAGGATATGTACTCTTCATTTGATTCTTGTTCATCACAACCCATTTTGATGGCCAACAAAATTTTCATATTATATTCTTCTTGTGCAAGTTATTTCATTATAAGTGGTACTATCAAAGCATGATCTTGGCACCATAGACGCAAGGTTTCTTCTCAACATTGGAGGCAATTTTTTGAAGAGAATATCTTCCATATTTTAGTGAATTTATTTCTAATTTTTAAAAGGGATTTTGAAGACCATATTAAAGAAGATATAGTCCAAATTTCAGAGGAATTGGAGTAGAATTAGGTGAATTATTACAAAATTAGGTTTTCTATCTAATTTATTTGGAAAACACATATCTCCCACATATTAGTGAATTGGTTCCTGATTTTTTGTGGGTTTCTTGAGAGATATCAGAGGAGGATACAATATAATTTTCAGATAAATTGAATTATAAATTATCAATTTAATGGGAAATTAGGGTTTTCAAAAAATTACTCGCAAGGCTACAAATTATCTAATTTTTGGGAAAATTTTCTATTGGTGTGAAACCTAGTCCTTGAAAAGAAGAAAAAGAAAAAGGAACAACAAATAAAACAAGAGAAAGAGAAAGAGACAGAAAGAGAAAGAGAAAGAGAAAGAGAAAGAGAGAGAGAGAAGCAAAAGAGAAGAAAGGCAAAGAGAAAGAGAAAGAGAAAGAGCAAGAGCAAGAAAAGAGTAGGAACAAGGAGAAGAAGAACCAGAAGTAAAAAAGAGAAAGAGAAAGAACAAGAACAAGAGAAAGACAAGAGTAGGAACAAGAAGTAGCAATAGAAAAAGAAGTGGCAGTAAAAAGGAGATGAAGAAAAATAAAAATTCTAGCATTTAGGATAATGCTTTTGTAAAGAGGAGGGAAATGTTATTCCCTTACCCCTATAGTGTGTATCGGGTTATGAGCAGTTGACTTGTGGCTACCTTAACTCTTAATTAATTCATATTATCATTATTATATTGTTATTATCATTAGTGGCTCTCACAAATAAACGTGTTTACAAAGCTACATAAATAAGGATGCCTTCATCATTCATTTAACATTCATATAGATCAGTTAGGATTCAAATCTAGGAATGCTTTATCATCTCAATTTAAAAAAAAAAATTTATCATTGGAATGCTCTATCAACTGGATTACTATCTCCTCTTTAACTAGCCTATCGTTAATCCAAATGTGACTTATTTCAATGACATGATTCATTGTTACAAATTATTCTGATCTCAATTATATAAAAGATCATTGTTGCAGTTTTTTCTTATCTTGGTTGGATAGAAGATCATTTATATTTTTTTCCAAATATTTTAGTATGAGAAATGTCATGGGCATGTCAATGTGTGAATTCAAGAAGGTGCAATAGGTTGTTGCAAACAACATAATTATATCTCTTGTGATAGTATTTACTACTCGAGCTCTCTCTCTCTCATCGTTTTCTTCTCTTATCTACCCTCCTCTGATATTGATGATTATGGAAAAAATTATAGAGTCAATTTTGGCTTGAGCTTGCCTCCTCCCTCCCACCAGTGGGATAACTTGATTCCAAATTGCTCTGAATTGGAAAAGAAGAGTAGCAATAGTAATAATAATATTTCAGTGGAGCTTCATGATGGAATTGATGGATTAAAATATGGAAGTAGTTCCCAAGAGTTTGGGAAAGTGATAGTGTTTGTTAATACCACCCAAAATTTGTCCCCCGATAATGCACCAACACCAGTGATACAGGTAAAAGAAGAAGCAACTACTTAGGAAAGAAATCTTCCAAAGGAAGAAATAGAAGATGGATTGGTAGAAATAGAAATAGAAGTTTCCCAAAAAATTGAATTTTCCCTATGTGACTTGTAATTAGGAAAATGGGTGTATGATGAATCATACCCTCTTTACCTTGCTGGAGAATGCCCCTATACAAGCAAAAATTTTAATTGTCAAGCCAATGGGTGTCAAGAATCAGAGTACACAAAATGGAGATGGAAGCCTTCACACTGATATCACCTTCCCAGGTTTGATATTTGATATGAATTGTCTTAATCTCAGTACTTTGTAGTTGGTTTGATCTTGTTAAAATGTGATGCAAATTAGGTTAAATGCCACAAAATTGCTAGAAAGAGTGAGGGGAAAGAGAGTAATGTTTGTTGGGGACTCCATCAATCACAACCATGTTGGAATATTAATTAATCTCCAAGTCATCCTCCCACATCAGATTGAAGATTATCAAATTGCATCCAACATAAACCTACAACATTTAATATGGTTGGTGATTTTGAAATTCAAATTGGAGTGATTGCAATAGTCATCGTTACTTGCCAACATTAATTGAGGTAGGTAAGTTTGAATTTAGAATTTGAGCACTCATTCTCATGAGCTGAAATTAAGAATAGAAAAAGAAGGAATGTTGTAACTATTAGTTAGAAGAAGTCAATTTTTGTGTTGGAGTGTTGAACCTGCAACAACAAAAGTATATTCAAAAGAAGGGAATTTTTGTTGAGACAACAATAGTGCAGAAATATTGTTTATTAGATGTATTGTAGTGACAACTACAACTATAGGATTGTAGCCAGTTTTAGTTGTAGGTGTAAGTGTAGCACCATTTATATTGGACATCTATCCAAATAGTTTAGTTTTATTTTGTTATGTAAAAAAAAGCATGTCCTATGTGTTTTTTGTAATTTTGAGAAGCAAGGTGGAATATATTTAAATCTACATGTTTTTTGTGTTATAGTTTCATTTGTGTTGTTGTTGTGCATTCTCTATGTGTTTATTTTGTTCTATCCATCATATCATAGCAATGACTCTATTTTGTGTTTATTGCACCCCTACTTGCCAACAAGTGGTATTAGAGCCCTATTGTTTTGGGTATTCAATCAATTAGTTTGTTGTTTTTGGGTAAAGCCCCTAGTTATCTAGGCATTTATTAGTCTTCTCAAATTTGAGAAAAATGGTAGGAGGTGAGAGAAAAGGTTGGCAACAACCACTGAGTTTTGATGGGAAGAATTATGACATATGGGCTAAGAGGATGAAAACAATATTGGTTGGAAATGACCTATGGGAGTTGGTCATTAATGGTTTCAATGACATTACAGACCAAGCAACCTATGCAACCCTTTCTAATGCACAAAAGAATCATTTGAAGGAGACCCATATGAAGTATGCAAAAGCCCTCAGTTTGATTGAGGCAACCTTGACTAAGGTTATTTTCCCACGTATTGTAGCAAAAAATTACTCAAAAAAAGCTTAGGAAGTATTGTAAAATAGTTATAAGGGGACTGATAAAGGTTAGTGAAGTTGCAACTATTAAAAGAGACTTTGAGACTTTACAAATGAAAGATAGTGAGTCAATTTTAGAATTCCACACTAAAGTTTCTACCTTGATAAATTATTTGAGAATGAATGGAGAAACAATGGAAGAGAAAAGGATTATTGAGAAAATCCTAAGAAGCATTCCTACTAGGTTTGATCTTATAGTTATTGTCATTGAAGAGGCAAAGGACTTGTCCAAGATGACTATAGATGAGTTGGTGGGTTCACTAAAAACCCATGAGCAATGATGAAAAATTTTCCTCCTTCCCTAGAGAAAGCCTTCAAGACTTATACCAATGCAAGAGGTAGGGAAAGAGGAAGAAATAATAGAGGAATAGGTCAAAGAGGCAGAGGATGAAGTAATTCTAGAAGAGGATATTCTGAAAACACAAAGGAGTCAAGCAACTCACAGTCATTAAACCAGAACCAGAAGAAGAAGAATAGTTTGAATCAAAGGTATGATAAGAGAAATGTCCAATGTTATTATTGTCACAAGTATGGTCATTATGCTAGTGAGTGTAGAAAGAAATAGTGTGACCATGGAGGCCAAAATGCTAATGTAGCAAATGAGAACAAAGTTGAAAATGACAAACAGTCCAATGTATTCATTGTTTGCAACCTTTTTGAGCGCAACAATGATGATGTATGGTACTTGGAAAAAAGATGTAACAACCACATGAGTGATAACAAGAACTTCTTTGCCTCCATAAACAACATAAAAATTGAGATCAAGATGGGAAATGATGAGAAATTCCCCGTCATTGGAAAAGGTGTAGTCAACATTCAAACCAAGAATGGTGAGAGGTATAATATCCAGGATGTCTATTATGCCCCTAACATAAAGCATAATCTATTGAGCATTGGAAAAACGGTCCAAAATGACTACAAAATCCTGATGGAGAACGGAGAATGCAAGATATTTGACAGAGGAGGAAACGAGAGAGTGATGGCAACCATGTAGATGATGAGAAACATAATGTTTCCTCTTAGGATGCACATTGTATCTACGAAAAACATAGCAAATGGATATCAACAACATTGTTCTCTGACACTCACAGTAGTCAAGCAATAGTCGGCAGTGAAACAATAGTTTACTTTCAAAATAGTCATCAAAGACCCATCCAAACTTTGGTATTTGAGGTATGGGCACTTAAGCTTTTCTAGTTTAAGTTTATTGTATAGGAAAGGAATGGTTAGGGGTTTACCATCTATTGTAGAACCCGATGGAAAGTGTGAGGCTTACATTTTAGGAAAACAACATAGGTAACCTTTTCAATCTAGGTATTCTAGGAGAGCAAGAGCACCTCTTGAGTTAGTGCAATCAGATTTGTGTGGAACCATGAAAACCCCCACATTAGGAGGAAACACATATTTCATGAAATTCATAGATGACTATAATAGAAAAAAATTGGGTCTATTTTTTGAAAAAATATTTGGAAGCTTTGGAGAAATTTAAATGGTTTAAGGCAACAGTTGAAAAGGAGAGTGGTCACTATATCAAATCCCTAAGAATACATAGAGGGGGAGAGTACATCTCCAAAGAATTTCTAATTTTTTGTAGGAATGAGGGAATTCACAAACAATTTACAACTAGGTATACTCCATAGAAAAATGGAGTGGCCGAGAGGAAAAATAGGACCATTCAAGATATGGCAACAAGTATGTTGAAAGCAAAAGGGTTGTCACACATATTTTGGGGGGAAGTTGTAGCAACAACATCCTATATACTGAATAGGTGCCCCACAAAGGTTGTCCAGGATAGGATTCCAAAAGAGGTGTGGAAAAATAACAAATGGAGCATTGAACACATAAGGATCTTTGGGTGTGTAGCATATGCACTCCTGCCAAAGGAGAAGAGACATAAGTTTGATGATAAAGTAGAAAAATGCATCTTCATAGGTTATAGTGAGGAGTTAGAAGCCTACAAATTGTACAATCCCATCACCAAGAATGTTGTGATCAACAAAGATATTTTTTTTATTGAAAATGAATCATGGGATGGAATGGTGGATGACACTATGGGTATTTTAGTCGCAATACCCTTTGATGAGGAAGAAGTTGTGGAAGATAACAACTTAGGGGGAGCTCACAAGAGAAGTATCTTAGGGAGAAACTACCATAGAGAATTGGAAAACAATAGCTTTGGTGATGTGCAACACACTAGTAAATCTACAAGAGTTCAGCAGAATAACAACTCCGAATAGAGACAGTAGAGTAGCAGCTCCAAAATTCAGCAGAGCAGTAGCTTTGAAAGCTAGTAGTACAGTAGCCCAGAGGTCAAAGTAGTAGAAGCTCATAAGATAATTCAAACCCTACACTCACATTATTGATGCCAAGAAAGACAAAAAGTGTGAGGGAGATTTATGATAGCACACAACATGTGTTGATTTTGATGAGAATCTATATTTTTAACTATTCTCCTATAGTGATCCAACACACTTTGAGGAAGCGACGAAAGAAGAGAAGTAGTGTAGGGTCATGGATGAAAATTTGGAGGCTATAGAGAGGAACCAACATGGGAGTTGACCGATTTACCCAAAGGTAAACAAGTGATTGGAGTGAAGTGGGTCTACAAGACCAAGTGTACAGCTGAGGGTAAGATTTTGAAAGACATAAAGCAAGGCTAGTTGTGAAAGGGTAAAAACAACAGCCTAGTATAAACTATGATGAGACTTATGCACCAGTTACAAAGCTAGAAATAGTGTGCACACTCATAGCATTTGCAACAAAACATTAGTGCTAGATGTTTCAAATGGATGTAAAGTCAACCTTCTTGAATGAAGTGCTGAAGGAGGAAGTGTATGTGGAGCAGCCACCTGGCTATGAAGTCCCAAGGCAAGAGGACAAAGTGTATGGGCTCCAAAAATCTCTTTATGGGATAAAACAAGCACCTTGAGTGTGGTCTAGCATAATAGACTCTCATTTGCTGATAAATGAATTTAGCAAGAGTAGCAGCGAGCCCACACTCTGCATCAAAGTAGTTCAAGGTGATATTTTAATTGTTGCTTTGTATATAGATGATTTGATTTTTACTAGTAATAGTGAAAACATAATTTCTTATTTCAAATAGGTGATGAAGAATGAATTTGAGATATGGATCTAGGTTTGTTGAATTATTTTCTTAGTATTGAAGTTCAACAAACACAACATGGAATTTTTATTTCACAATCTAATTATGCCAAACAAATTTTAAGAAGGTTTAAAATGCATAACAATAAACCTATCCCCACACCAACAACAATAGGTCTTAAACTACACAAGGATGACAACAGGAAAGATGTGAACCCAACCCTATACAAGATAATGGTTGGAAGTTTGATGTATTTGACATCAACTAGACATGATTTGATGTATGTAGTAAGTTTGATATTTAGGTTCATGGAGAAACCTAAGGACACACATTGGAAAGTAGGAAAGAGGATTTTGAGGTATGTCAATGGAACAATCAGTTATGGAATTTTGTATGCAACATGTAATGAATTTAAGTTGGATGGTTTCATAGATAGAGATTGGGAAGGAAATTTGGATGATATAAAGAGCACATTAGGGTATGTCTTCAACATGGGATCAGGTGCAATCTCATGGGCATCCAAGAAGTAGCCCATTGTCTCTCTCAGCACAACATAAGTTGAGTACATAGTAGCAAATGAAACAACATATCAAGCTATTTGGTTGAGGAGGATCCTTGCATATTTACAACAACAACAACAAGACAACACAATCATACATTTTGACAATGTTTCTTCCATAGTTTTGACAAAGAATACATTTTTTCATGGACGAAGCAAACACATTGAGATCCAATATCATTTCATAAGGGAACTTGTATAACAAGGTGAGATTTAATTACAATATTATAGATCTAAGCAGCAACTCATCGACATATTCACCAAAACATTACTGAAAGATAGTTTTGAATGCCTAAGAGATAGGATTGGCATTGTGGATAGCTTCAAAGATCAGCTTTGGAAGGAAAGTGCAGAGTGACAACTGACTTTGGATTAAGGGGGAGTGTTGGAATATGAATTAATCTCCAAGATAGCATCCCATGTCATATTGAAGATTATCAAATTGTAACCAATGTAATCCTACAACATTTAATATGGTTGGTGATTTTGAAATTCAAATTGGAGTGCTTGCAATAGCCGTTGTTACCTGCCAACACTAATTCAGGTAGGTAAGTTTGAATTTAGAATTTGAGTGCTCATTCTCATGAGCTGAAATTAAGAATAGGAAAAAAGGAATGTTGTAAACGTTAGTTTAGAAGTTTAGTTAGTTTTTGTATTGGAGTGTTGAACCTACAACAACATAAGTATATTCAAAAGAAGAGAATTTTTGTTGAGACAACAACAGTGTAGAAAGATTGTTTATCAGACATAGCGTAGTGACAACTACAGCTACAAGAGTCTAGCCAATTTTAGTTGTAGGTGTGAGTGTAGCATGATTTGTATTGGACATCTATCCAAATAGTTTAGTTTTATTTTTTTGTGTAAAACAAAGTATTTCCTCTATGTTTTTTGTAATTTTGAGAAGCAAAGTGAAATATATTTAAATCTACATATTTTCTATGTCATAGTTTCATCAGTGTTAACACTATGTATTCTCTGTGTGCTTATTTTATTATATCCATCCTATCACAACAGTGACTCTATTTTGTATTTATTGAACCCTTCTTGCCAAAAAACTAGTGGGAATCCTTGTTTTGTAGTCTCAACACCGTGGTGCCCCAAAATAGAAAATATTTTTCCCTTCCAAAGATGGTGGCACCACTTCTTTCATAGGTCAGACATGTACTTTTTAAATTCAATATGAGAATGGATTTACATAAAAAAATATTTTTTAGTTACTCCCTCCTAGTGCTCTAATAAAATATTTATAAAGCAATCATGTTTGTTAATCTATGCAGGATTATAACTACTCCTTTGAATTTTTCTGGGCACCCTTTTTGGTGGAACAAGGCAGCATCAATAGTGGCAATAGTAGCAAGGAGATACTGAGGTTGGATGCTATTGAAAAGAATGGAACTTATTGGAGAGATGTGGATATGCTGGTCTTCAATACAACTCACTGGTGGATGCAAGGAAAGAAAGTGAAGTTGTAAGTTGATACTTTTAAGAGATAACTTGAGAATAAGTTGATAGTATGGATGTAGCCAATGAAAACATTTGTTTGAATTTATATGTAACATAAGGGATTTCTATATGGAGGGAGACTACCTTCACCCATAGTTAGATCCACTGGTCACTTTCGAAAGAGGGTTGGCTATGTGGGTCAATTGGATAGATCAAAATATTGACCCAACTAAAACCAAGGTGTTTTTTCGAGGATTTTCTCCCATGTATTTTAGGTAAATCAATAGAAGCTTTTTTCTCCCCACTTATACAAGATTTATTAAGGATTGATTACAACTATTTATGTGAAGAATTAGTTGAGTGTCAATAATTTTTTAATTATAGTTCAGAACAGTGGAAGAAACCAACGGGTCATAAGTGTAATTTTGAAAGGGACCCAATTCTTGAGGAGTCGTACATAAATCTTAAGGAATAAAACAAAGAGAGAAAAGATAAATAATGATAATAACAATGATTAAAGTAAAAGATTTTTAGCTCTGCTTTCATATAAAACTTCTATCTCTTTCTATTGTGAAACAAACTGAACAAATACACAATAGAATAAAGAAAAAAAAAACAAGAATGATGTTCTTCTTAGAAAAAAAAAGTTGCTAAAAAAATTAAAACTGCACTTACAAAAGATAGAGCAACTACTCTTACAAATAAAAACTAAATAGAAACATTTCTTCTTCCTTTTGTCTTCTATGTTGCCCAAACACTCATATTTATAATGTAATGCATTTCAAAACATAAACATGGAGTCCTCTATTATTCACCATTATTGAGCATGGGACTATGAATGGGTCATTGTCAAATAATAAATAAAGGAGGGAAGATAAGGATAAGCTTTCAATAGAAAAGTTTGCCATATTAACTTGTAGCTGCTAACGTTAAGCTTTCCATAGATAAAATCCTACCATATTAACTATTACAGCTATGCCATGTTTAATTGTTGGAAGAGAGACATGTGACAATAATTACTATGTTTGTTGGGATTACATTTTCCAACAAAATCCATACCATGAAATAATGAAAATGGTGGAGGTGTTGAGAAAGATTAAATTTCCTTTGTCTAAATTTATAATTATTCATGGACTAAAACCAACTTAGTTTCAATTGGTCATTATTTGCAAAATCTCATGACAAAAATTTCAAATTTTGCACTTAGGACATAAATAAGATGGTATAAGCCCTAGTTTATTTCATTATTGTTAGGATAGACCCATCCATATCTATATATCATAAAACATCACTTTACAATCACATTTCTATCAACACTAAGTCATTTGCATCAACCATCTTAGTTGCATTAGCTCTTACATCAATAAATGCCTAAACCATGGTTCTTGCTTTGTTCCATTACATCATTGCTTCAAACACTCAACATATTTGTACTATAAATGATTATTAGTGATTTACATGTCAGACATAAACACTACTTATAAAAACTGTTGAATCAACCAACAAGGTTCAACCAAGGTACAAGGACAAAATTAGTATTCTACCACACATTCTTAAGAAACTATAACATGTTATTCAACACCAAAAAAATCCTCTTTGTAAGTCAATGCATTTTTTTCAAGTACCAAAGTTCTCGTTAGTGATCCAAATTTGCACCCTAATGCCAAGCTGTGAATGAACTTAGCAGGTTTGGATGTAACATGGGATTGCTTTCAGGTTGTGGGTGTCCCATTCGAAAGCAGACCTCCATTCTATGGGTTGGCTCCCCTTCTTATGATGTTAGCTAAACTATTCCTTGCTGGGAAAAGGGGGAAAAGAAGCATGAAAATAAAACTAACCCCTATGGTGATGCACCTAATGATATTTCTCAGACCCATACAACTACTTTCGCACTATTTTATCAAAAGCTCATCTTAACTTGACAAAACTCAGACATTTAAATATATTAATGCATAAGTATTTTGTAAGGAGGCTTGGTTCATTTGCCAATTTGAAGGGAAATTTTTTCCACAATGAAAATAACTATTTGACCCATCACACAACTTACAACCTACATAATATATGTCCATTCTACTTAAAGGTGCTAAAATGAGACAAGAATTGAAGGATTTACCAAAACTCACAAAAACATTCATCAATCATCACACTGTGCTCAATAAAGTAGCTTCTAAGAAGGTAAAACACTGAATTCATTAACAAAATGGTGTTACACTGGTGCATAAGTCTGCAAATATGAGTTACAATGTTGTCCTTTGCCTAAAAAAAGCTCCAAAAGCTATAATGCCTGCAAGAAGAAATAAAAAACTCCCTCCAACATGCCAAAAAGAAGATACTAAAGCAAAAAGATCACAAAACTCCCATGCCTGTCCATCTAGAAGGTTCTAGTCGGATGATGCAGAAACTCCAAAAAATAACCTTCTAAAACTCCTCCAAAATGCCTCCAAAATGCTGAAAATTCAAGCCAATACCTATCCATACCAAAAGAATGAAAAAACTCCCACCAAAATAGTCTCATCTCCCTCCAAAAATAGTCAAAGACATCCTCCAACACTTTCTCCATGTTGATAAGTCATCACCTTTTCCCACACATGTTTTTGATCTGCTTCCTTTGACTTATCCTTACCAATACATGTCTCTTTCAATTTTGCATTTAAAACAATAATTTGGTTAAGTGATTCATATTACATCACTTAATCAAATTACTTTAGATTTTAATTACAAATGTAAAAAGGAACCCACTACCATCCTTGGATTACATTTACATTTGCATATGAATGACATTAAAGTGATTTTGCAAATCACTTAAATGATGACTTACAATTGACAAAATGAATACTAAATGATATTTAAATGCTTGCAAAAGCATTAAGTAAAAAAAATTCTTCACAACATTTGATCATTTCCACTCACCTTCATTCTGCACTTCAATGCCAAAAGGCATGATATGACTTGGCCAACATTCTCTAATACTTAAAGGCAATAAAAGGCCCATATTATTCAACCTATGTGGGCATTAGGTACTCCACACATTATGGAAGGAATACTCTCATAGATTTTTAAGGAAGAAAGATAGGCCCAAATTTCATCCTATGTGGCATCAAGGACTTCCACACTTCATGGAAGGAATATTTTGAAAGTCATGAAAGTATCACATTTCAAAGGGAAAGGAATATTTCAAAGGACTACATGCTTAACTTGGAGGACTTAGCAAAATTTTAAAAGAAGCACATGTTTTTCAAAATCCATAAGGCAAAAATTGCCTAAGTCTAAAAACCACCATCAACCCAATTAACACATTAATATGTGTTTCATTTTTTTAAAAGAATGGGAAAAAGGAAATCCCATTGGCCCACTTAGGGTTCAACCCAGGCTAAACAACAAAAGATGGGAAAATGTGACAAAAATCATTTCATTTTAACAACGAGCTTTCAAGAGAAAGCTATGCTTCCATGAGGGTTTGGAAATTACACAAAAAATGGAGACTCTTGGCCAATTCTTGACCAATTTTTGATGAAAAATGCATGATTCATAGGTAAATGCATTCATTTGTATCAAAACTGTGGTTTTTCTCATTTTTGGAGGCCATCTTGAGCATTTTGGCTTCGACCTATAGCATTCTTTGATGAACTTTTTGTGCCACTTTTCTCTTTTGTTGTTATTCCTTTGTTCCTAGCCGCCATTGGTGACTTCATGCAGCTCAAATAGAGGCTTTTATGTGACAATAATGCTTGTGTAGCAACAAAAATTGAGTATTTTTAGCTCAAGTAAGCACACCTCAACCATATACTTCTATTTCCTGAGCAAATAAAGCTCAAACTCGAGATTCCTCCATTGATAACAGATGCAAGTGTACTTTTTTATCTCCATGCATGTGACATACATTGTCTACATCTTTCCAATAATTTTCATGAGCACTGCCTTTGCTCTCACTCAGTATAATGCCTCCTTGAGATTTTACTGTAGCATCCATCACGTTGGTTTTTGTGCCCTGTTAGTAACAAGACTATGCTGAATTATAATATGAAAGAACCCGCATGAGGGAGTGGACAGTTAACATAAGAGCCCTCTCAATTAATTCATCCCATAATAAATTTTTTTCTTGTGAATAAAAATGGTTTGCTAAATGATCCATGCTATTGCAAAAAAGGAGTGGGAATCAAAGCTCTATGCATCTCTTCTAGTTTTCTACATTTTATCACATGGGTATCTTTTGCTTCATTTTCCATGTTATCTCACCTTTTTCTATGATAAGAATGCACAAGATTATAGTATAAATGAATGAGATTCCATGAGAGGTGGTTAATTGAAACAAAGATATCTTTGTCAATTGTTAAATAAGACTATGTTGCCTTGTGTATTTCATTTCATTCTTCATTTTCCATGGCATTCCTAGGCTATCCTTTTTCTTCTTTATCCATTTGTTGTCCATGTTGTGTCACTGTATACTAAAATTACCTCTATGACTATCCTATCACAATGACAACTTACTATCACTTGGCCAAAAGGGTTGTACACTTTGTATTATGAAGGACTATAAATGAAATGCTAATTACTTCAATGGACATGAGGACTGTCCCTACTTTTTATGAGCATACTGTCCTTTGTTTCATTGTAAAGAAGGTCATTGTACAATAATCTATTAAAGAAAATTCATGCAAATTAATTTCTTTACTTGTTGAAGAAAATGACTATTGTGTGATCACTTGTTCACAATTGCTTGAAATGCATTATTTCTATTGTGAGTGATGACTATTGTGTGATCACTTAATATTCATGACTTCCACCCCATGTTCAATTCCTGTGCTTGCTATGATCTTTGGGGCTGCTCTATTAGAGTAAACCATACTGTCCTTTCATATCTCTACTCTCCATTCTTCTGAAAACATCATTGGTTCAAAGATGCATGTTTCTATCCTCAAGTGAGTGTCATGAATGTTTTGAATCATCATCATCAACACAAGGAAATTTTTATCCTCTTTTAATTGCTGCCTCATGAGAGTCATTATCATGTTATAATAAACTTATCAAATCATGAAAGGTAGGGCAGTAGACCTGTAGATCACTTCTTTGAAATAGATTACTAGAAAGGTCAATATTTTCTTATAAGGATTGTCCCTCACACATACTTTGTCCTTCGTGAATCTACTTTTGATGAAGATTGTCATGTTCTTGCACTCCTTTCATGGTTGTCATTTACCTTTCAAAGCACTTTAATATTGGGACTGTCACTCATAAATGTTACATCTAAAATCATGAAATGAAAGGACATACCTCTGATATCTTGTTTAAGCCTTGCCTCTCCAGTTTGAGACATGAACTTCTTAGTTACCCCTTAATGACATTGATTGTGTTTTTACATCACTGTACAACATCACTTGTCTTAGCTTTGTCTCAAGCTGAGAAACATTGTTGTACCTTCCTTCTTATTTGGACTTTCTTCTTTGTCTTTGACATGATACCATAGCACTATTCTTGTAACATTCCTTTGGATTTTATGATAGTCATGACTGACCACTTGGTCTTTCATTGTGCATCTACTGATTAGAAGGTTTTCCTCTTGTTGCATCTATGTTCCTTCTAACCTCTCTACTTTATGAACATGTTTATTGCCCTTGCATTATGACTGTCCACAACACATGTGAATGCATCTTTAATGGAGTCACTACCCATTTCAAAGCCTTCATTATTGCCATTTTGTGGTTTTGTTCATAGTGCAACTATAATGACTTATTTCTTTTTAAGATTAGAAGACTACCTCCATAGATCATTTCCTTAATAGGGGTTTTCCTCTATGAGATGTAACATGAGATCATGACTGTATTTTGAGGATGCTTACCTCTTTTATGACTATTTATGATGCACCCCTATGATTGCTTGCTGCCCCACAAGTTTGTTACTTGGTCCTCACAATATTTCAATCCATTTCAATAATGTGCAACAATTAAACACTATATCCTCACTTTGATCCTAGTGGGAAGACACATGTCACCTATGTTGGTGACCTGAAAGCTCACCATCCTATGTGATGTGTGGCTACCCAATAGGGTTAAGGTGAGAGGGACCTAACAGTACCTTGGATTGTTCCTTATTGTTTCCCCATCTACTTCATGATGGCTTCAAAAGATGCATAATTGAACTTGATGCATCTTTTGAATATGATAATGAAAGTTGATCAACTGGTGTAATTTCATATTGATTTAATGAATTAATAGCATGTATGTATTTGATTAAGTTGCTCAATTTCCTATTCCTCTTAAAACATCAAAGGGCAGCATGTTGAGATCTACCCTCGTGGGAGCCACATTTACCCCACATGTTGTATTTAACTGAATTAGAACAGTAACAAGACCTGTCCTAAATCTACACAAGGAACAAACAGTTAGATAAACAAAGCATATCATAGGTGTTTTTGATTTCTCCTTCCTTGTTTTCAGGGACACTTATGGTAGGCTACTTATTTAATGCATCTATAGATCAGTTTATACATGCATAGGTGAATGTTCATGTGAGTTTTGAGATATTTCATTTCTTAGATCATTTCTCTAATGCCATTGTTATTGCCAGATGTAGGAGCTAGGAGCACTATGGAGCTAGGAAAGACACAATAAGCTTAGGGGAAGCAAAAGGACAAGATGGAACATCCCAAACCAGTCATTCTAAAGCAATGAATGGTCTCCCTCCTTATACTTACATTCATATTTGTTTACTTATTCATGTATATTATCTTCTTTATTTTCATTGAATAAGTAAAGTTAGTCCCTTGGATAGGGACATGTACACTTTCATGATTATTAATAAAGATTACATTCGTAACACATATGGTACTCTTTCTCATTTGTTATAATTGCAACATTGGGATAAAATGTAATCTATTTCATTTGACAATCTCTTTCATGCATATTGATGACTTAGCAGACTATCATTTATCTTTTAAATGTTTAAACAAAAAAACACTAAAAAATAAACACTAAGTTACCTAATTTCATCTAAAAGCTAAAAATTAGGTAACATTTTTGGTGACATCTGTTATATGTTTGCTTTCAAAACATGAGACCAACTTCCTGAGCCTATCCATTGGGCACAAAGTCACTCAAAAAATTAACACCACTTGAAAATAGCATTGTAAGTTGTTGTAACTCACTAAACCAGCAAGAGACACTTTGAAAACTTATTGAAAACCCAACACTGTAGAATGAAAACTACCTAACTGTGTTGAAAATCACTTAGAGAAAACTAAAAATGCATCTAAAATGAAACTACAGTAACCTACTCTAACTAGCAAAGCAGCTGGTCAAAGAAAAACCATTGACAAGTTTTGCAAAATAACACCCCTTTTTAATCATCAACTGATGCATTACATGATTATGCATTGCTGAAAGAACATGAAACACATGTAGATATTCAAAATATTGTTGCAATGTTTCAAGAAATATGTAAAGAAACTCACTTACACCTTGATCTCGATCATGCCTATTATTGTCCTAAACTAGACATGTGAGCTGAATTTGATCACCTTCAGCTGCTATTCCAAAATCAACTTCTTCTTCAATTTCATCCTCATACTTGGGTGTAAGCATGATCTCTAGTACTTCAGTGCCATCCAAACTAGCTAAATATCTAATGGGGCAACATATTGAAATGAAAAAGGTTGAACTGCCCTTGTTGGCCACTTCTCTTCTTTCTTGCAATTCGTGGTTGTCCTACTTAATGGCTTTACCTAGCTTAATGATTTTCCATGTTGATTCTTCCTCCATGGTTAATGAACAATCACCTTCCACCAAGGTAGCTAATAACTTATCAAAGCTATCAGTTCTTGGAAGGCTCTTAAATTCAGCTTATTTAACCTTAAAATCCACATTATCACTCAAAGAGATGTACTCCAAAATAGGCTTTTCTTCTTCAATGAAGGTAGGCAAGTGTTCAAATAGTGAAGTAGCTTCCTAAAAGAAACTTTCAATCAATAAATCAGCTTCAAGCTTTGTTGTACAATAGAAAGGAAGCTCATCAAACCATACAAGACATTGCACATCAGGTTCATGAGAAGTTTCTTGTTCAAACTTGTGAACCCATTGTTGAATTTCAACATGAGTGTTAAACTCCTCTAGAAGATTTGATTCCTTATCATCCAATTTTGAACAAAAATGTTCAATTATATCAATGTATACTTCAACATAAAGCTCAACATCAGCTTTCTCATGAATAACATGCTCAAAATTATCAAATTTAGTTGTACACTGCTCTTCTTCAAAAACCACTTTCACTTTCTCCTCCTATTGTCTTATTGGAACATTTTCACCATTTTTGACAACAACAGGGGGATCATTAGCTAAAACATTGCAAAATTTAAAAAAAAAAATCTTCTCATGTTCATCCTTTTGTAGTTGTAGCCCATATTCCTCCATAGCCAAATGTAGAAGTTCACACTTATAGTCTCCTCCACATTGAGTGAGTTGTGCTAGCCAAGGGTTTTCTCTTCTTTTACTTTATGGATGTTAGAGCATGGTTCCAATTGCATGATAGATGGAAGAACCTCACAGGGTAGAGACAATGGCTCTTTCCAACTTGAAAACCTACAGGTAGAAGGCTCATTGGTAGGCTCACTCAATGGCTCAATAGGTTCCTCTTATCTAAAGCTAGGGAACTTGTACTTGGGAACCTTTTCACTCACATGATGATTCAACATTGCAAGAGGAATTGAGTTGAAGCTAGGAAAAGAAGGGGTTGCCTGGGTTTCATACCTTAGTTGGCATTCCTCTATAGCTATCTACTTTGCAAGGCATTCCTCATGTTGTCTCCTTTGAATCTCCTTCTCCTGCTCTTGAATGTATGCCTTGTAGGCTAATTCCTCCTAATGCATGTCAACCTCCTATTATTGCATTTGATACTCGTGTTCTTTATTGATCTCATCCATCTACTTATGGAAATATAGCAATATATTAAGCTCTAAATTGATTCAACAAAGGTGGAAGTGTTAAGCTCCAAATTTCCAATGCGTAGTGACTCTATATACATAGTTAGTAATGGTTAAACAAAACTTGCCCTTGTAGCCATAGGGAAATGGGAAATAATCAATGAGCTATGTGGGAGGCTATCATTTGTATATGATACAATATGATAGCCTCCTGCATAGCTCATCAATTATTACCCATTCACTTTTACCATTTCCCTATGGTTGCAAGGACAAGTTTTTTTCTGGTCAGTACTAACAATGGATCTAGGTTCAACAACCATTAGAAATTTAGAGCACTTCCAACAAGGATCCTTTCTATTTCGAGAGCTGGGGAGATTCAAAACAATTAAAAAAAAAATTAAAAATTGTTTAGCAAATAAATACTAACTTAAGAATAAGAAACAAAGCAAGAATTTAAGAAATGTGAGAATAAGTGATAAAGAATAAGGAAAAATGGACAAGAATGTAAAAAGTTTTTAAGAATGCAGAAAGGGGGTAATGAAGGTTCTATTTTATGTTTGTTTAGTATGCTAGGTTTAGTTTTATGCTTTTTTTCTAGTAATGAAGGTTCAATTTTTTTGTTTGATGTTTTTTTTTGTTTTCCAATAACTAGGGTTTTAAAAGAAAATTGTAAGTTTAGATAGAAATGAAAAAATTTAATAAAACTATAAAGGATGCAAAAACCTTAAACTAATCACTAATTAGCAAAAAAAGAAAAAAGAAAAAAATGCAAAAGACACATACCTGAAACTCACTGGAGGTTGTTGCTCAATTGTTGCGTCACAAAAATGAGGTAGGGTTCATGAAAATGAGGAAGATTTCATGTTATTAAGTCCTCAAAGAAATTGATATTAGTTATAAGTGTACATTTAATTTGTAAAACTATATTATATTCCCACGTGGCTTCAAATCCAATTGAATAAAAAATGGATATCCATTCATAATGGATATCCGTTTATTATATAATAAATTTGTTGTATATAAATATACAATAGTATATTTTACATATACTTTATATTATATATTATATATTTTAAATATATTATATATTATATTAAATATAATATATATAAATTATATATTATGCAATATATTTTAAATATATTATATATTATATAATATATTTAATACATAGTCAAGCCCTTTGAAAATGAGGCAAGGTTTCTCTTCAACAAAACCGATATCTACTTATTATATCATAAATTTATTGTATATAAATATACAATAGTATATTTCACATATAAAATATATTATATATTATATTATTGTAACGCCCCGCCATGCAACCCCAAAGGACAACTAAATTACAACATCTGCACTTTTTTTTAAGAGTAACTAAACCTATGTATCATGTGCATAACATACATTGCAATGATAATAATATGCAAACACATCTACTAATCCTTTGGGATCATACATGGCTGCATTACATGCTAACGTATCCAACAACTCTCACATCCATAACAAAGATTTAAACAACTAAGAGCCAACATCCCTAACCATGATAAAAGATAAACCACAAGTACATACATCCATAACATTATATAATTCCAATGAAAGACAACATGAAATATCAAGTAATCATCCATCACATAAACATCATGAGTATAGCATATTTCCACAGATACAACACTTTATAAATCCATAAATATCATCAAGTTAAACATCTGCCAAACCAATTACAAGAATATACAAGTACACTGATATGTATGATACCTCAGGCTTCCCGTAAATCCATAGGAAGAATACATCAATATGATACAACAAGTAAAATATATATGGTACAACTGGAAGTACATGATACAACACATTAAGGCATCTCCAACTCTGAAGGAACTCTGAAAGCTCTGCAAAAAGTAGCACTCCATCCAACATGAACTCTAACTGGTAACCCAGTGGGGTGCAAAGTATGTTCCACCCGACCACGTGGACCCGAAGGCTCACCCCCCGTGCTAGGAGATGACAAGAAGGATCCACCACCAAAAAAGTCAAGCAGAAGGCCACAAACTCCACAAACCAAAAATGCCATTAAACATAACAAATGAGCACTTCCATAGGCACACAAAGGCAAGGAACAATAATGATACTCTAGGAGAGTGTCATCGCATAGCCCTAGTACGGATAATCTTGGTTGCCTCTCACTAGGAGATGGCCCCCGTCTATGGTTATCTTGGCTACCTCTCACTAGGCACTGGCCCCATAGGGTGACACATGCGGGACCACTAACCTATCATGAGGACTAGGTAGTAATCTTGCTGACCACGACCTTCTCAACTCACCCTAAGCCTGTGGAAGCACTAAGGCATTCAAGTGAGGCAATTGTTACTATTTTTTTTTAATGTGTATCTACCCAATCCCTTTAGTTAATTTATTAAGTTATCAATTGTTAAGGAAACTTTTTCATGGGTTATCCTGGCTGCCCCTTTGTGTGTTGGCCCCCATGAAGAGCCACTCTCCCTAGTAGCACTGAAACACAAATCTAACGTCATCAAGGGGTGTACCAAAAAACATAAAACACTATAACCATAGAAACCAGTGCATATGTGAGGCATGAACCATCTCGCCCAAAAGCCATAGCAAAAGGAAAAAAAAGGTACAAGGTAACACCCACAAAGCTCAAATTCAAAAATCAATTCAATGAATCACAAAGGTTCAACCTTGGAAAGTCAACATAAATCAAGTTTCTCCATTGCCTCTGGAAGCCTAAAAGCCAACTTCCCATAACTACCAAAGTAACGACAACCCAAACACTATGGGTTCCCAACCATCACAAAATATGACCACAAGAAAGTCATTGCATAAAATCTCCTCAATCAGAATTAACACAAAAAGAAGACTCGCATCATGGAACCACAAAATGACTATATAACTTCCATATTCACAAAACGACAAGTGTAAAATATAGGAGGCAATATCCCAACAAGATCATCATCCTCACTTCAAGCTAACATAACCGACTACAATTACCAACAATAAGTTAGCCAATAGGGCATCCAAGGGAGACCTCAATTTTCTCCACACTCGATACCCTAACAAACTAACAATTTGGCTCATAATGAACTTAAACCAATTCAACAACCACAACAACCTTAGTAACCAAGACTTTAAAATATTATCAACTCATGCAAAATTGACCACAATAACAAATAGCAAAGTTAATCAATAGTACATCCAAATAAAACACGATTGCACCTCAACAAGCAATAACATTTCGGTCATGATCTCAACCTAAAGATTGCAAATGAGTTCAACATTATAAAAAAGTTGTTTACTTGATCAAATTAAAATATTATATATCGATTTTTCAAGAAAATTCTATCATCTATGAAGTGATCATCCCTAGTATTAAAATTTCACTATTCAATACTACTTTAAGGGTTATATGAAGGTAAAGTTCACAAGCATAATTTATGGTGTATCCTACCACTACATTTGGCAGTACTCTAATTGCTTGCAATGATCACTAATTCAACTAACTATTAAAAGTTATACAATCCAATAAATAAATATCCATCTATTAAGGCAACGACATTACTATCACAACTCTATCTTAAACACTAATTTCCTTTATGAAATAAAACACAATTTAGAGAAATAAAATATTTAATTAACACAATTTCAATCTCCGTTATGCCACTAACTCTCGTATAACACCATTTACCTTAAGCTATCAAATTAGAAATTAAGTAATGCTTTACTCTTTTATAAAACATTTTTCCCATAATAAGTAACTTAAATAGCAATAATAAATCAAATAAAATAATTTCTACTTGTTCTAGTCCCTATTCCAACCTCCTTGCAATTTCTAAGAGCTCCTATAATAAATCCCAATCTCTTCTAATTTGGAGTCAATATAATTAACTAAAAAGCAATATCAATGATTGTCACTTATCTTAAATCTTATCACCAAATTTACCCCTACCCTTAATATTATTAAAATGCAAGACCTCTTCAATTCATTCAAATCATGAGGATGCTTACAAGATAAATTAATCAAATTTCGAATAATATTTTGAGTTTCATATGCAATTCTTTAACTTAGTTCTCCTTTTGAAAAAAAAAAAAAAAACTCATACATAGGGTGCTTTTCTTCAATCGAAACTAATAAATATTATTAAAGATTTTTCTTCAACTTAATTTCAAAACCTTATACACTAAATGATTTAATAACTAATAATTATCATATATTATATACTTGTTCTTTTAAATACCCACATCAATTTTAAATAATAGAGGTTTAAGAAATTATCTTCTCATTGATATCTAAACCTATCAATAATCACTAATCAATTGCCACAAGCAATATCAATACACAAATATTTTAGGTAAATTTCCGATTTAGTAACTAACTGGCTAGTATCTTTCAGCCTTCCAACTTCATTTAAATTTTATAATGAATTCACATTAAACATTCTAAAACTTCACCAATCATGGGGATAGGATGTCGATCTACCAGTGGAATTTAAAGATATGGCAGCACAACAAGAAGTAAACTCTATTCACCAATAGGTGCCCCAATCATAAGCCATTTTTAAATTGATTTCCAACATTAAACAAAACAGTGGATTAGGCATATAGGCCGGCTGCCAACAATCTGCAAAGGTATAGAAACTAACAGAGCCATCAGCTTTCATCTAATAATATGGTTGCTGAGATTTTACCTTGGACAGTGACATGGTATCCCTAACAGTGAATCGATAGATGATGATTCTATTTACAGATTAACCATAAATCCTTATTAAATGATTAATACATTATGAGGATTTGGTGGAGTCTGAGCATGGACAATTCTAAACCATGAGGTCAGCAGGTATCATTCTAAGGCTTTATATTTCCAGTTCAAACTATGCTCCTCACCGAAGGGAGAAACTTATCCCGTTAAAGAGATGCTAAAGAATTAAGAGTACAAACTGAAGATAACAATAATGCAGAACACCATGGAACAAAGGGTTGATCGATTCATGACCACGGTTGCAAGCACGGGATGACACGGAATCTGAAACCCAGGCTATGCAATGCTGACTTTAAAAATTTAAAGCACAAGATTACTATATCGATTAAAAAACATGAAGCATATATTATGACCATCGAATTTAAACACAACACAAAACATTTAGTACCGACTTCCAAGAGATGGATTCATTAATATAAGATCCATACCTCTAGTAAGGAATAAAGGACGCAAGGAATGAGGCAAATCTACAGCCTCAGCACATCACAAACTTATCCAAAATTGTTGCAAATAGTGAATTCACAGCAAGGAAACACATTTCTTAGAATCTGATTTATACAACGAATAAAACTAATCACCACATAGAATCTTCAAGAATGGTAGGTTGAATTCTAATGTAACATGCAATAATGGCAGAAGCTAAAATCGCAGTAACAGAAGCAAAATCCAACGCAGGAAGAAAGCACACATTAAACCTATAGCATTGATATGGGAGAAACACAGTCTATAGCCAGAAATCGGCTTTCAAAGCATATCAAATGAGCATAATATAAACATAGTCCATCAAATTTAAAACACATCACACAGTGTTAAGTTTATACAGGCAGATAATGATGGCACCACCCTCAGCTTTGAATGCCAAGAACAAGAGATATCGAATGCCATGGGAATTTATCAACATTTCAATAGTTTAACAACCATAAAGGAAGCTACAAGCAGCGACTTGAGGATCAGAGAGGAGATCACAAAGAAAGTATTGATTCAAGAAAATAAATATGACAACCAGAAGGGTGCGCACAAATGGTTTGTTGGATTGACTTAAGAAAATTTCAAGCAATGCATTTGGAAGGCAAA